>JAKEYF010000464.1:0-39703 GCA_021527775.1 Lactarius sanguifluus | reverse complement strand
GCCATGCTTTCCAGTTACTGTAGTGTGATGCAGCTGGGTGGTCCTGAAGGTCATCATTCATAAGTTGAATGCCCGAGCTGCGCCCGAGGGCGAGATGATCGATGCAAGCAACAATACAAGCGCGCGATATAGCGAAGCTGACCAACTGAGCAGATATACAGTAACTCGGCTCCCCAGTAATCAGCTGGCTTTTGAAATTTCTGCCCAGCACATTGAAGACGAAATTAGGCCAGGAACAGCTGCGTGGCCGCTACTCGTCTCGGGGCCACCTTCTGAAGGACAAATGTATTTCATAACTGTAGTCTGCTCGTAGCTACGACTGGTCTGTGTCTCGGACATGTATCCCAGAATAAAAATGGATCCAAAAAAAAGAGAACAGTTGCATGGCTTGGCACATTTCCGGATACAAAGCGGTACTACAGTACCAGTGGGCCATGGAGAATGAGGACAGTTAGAGGACATGATAACTTGAAGGGGTCGATTTAGTTCTGGGTCGCTTGGCATCTGAATCACGTATTGAAACTAGTTTGACAGTATCGCCACCTCAGCTGTGATAACTTGAAGCGTTTGAACGTGATACCATCGCACTGATCGCAATTCCCGTTTCACCTGCGGTTGCGGCTCTGCCCTACCCCCCCTCCCTGGCCTGTCGCAGACGCGCGCTTCATTTCCTCTTCGTCCAAGCCAGCCTCTGCCAGGATTTTCTCGACCTCCTCTAAAATGGGCTTATAAGTCCCGTAACGCTCCTCCGCATGCGAGAAGCCGTCGCGCCGCAAAAGTTTCCCCCTATTGTCACTGCTTTCGCGCGCCTTCTGGGCCCAGTATTCCCCTGTATGTAGTTTGTCATAAGTGAAACTTCTCGCTATTCGACGCGCGACGCGAAGAAAAAAGTACTCACGAGAACGTGCGTAGAAAATGGCAAGTGTCTCTCCCGGAAGGGGAGTACTAATAATATCCTCCTCAGAGCGTCTGGTGTCCTTTGATACCCCCATGAAGGCAGTCGCTTGGTCACGCAGGGAAACCTCCTGTTTCACGGAGAAGCTAGTTAGAGGAGAGAACGATGTATATCCCGTCTCTTGCACAGAACCTACCGGCTCTTCAGCGATTTCACCACCTGCGTCCTGTATTTCCGATGCTTCCCTGTCTCCTAACAACATCTCTTCATCGTCTCCGCCTTGGTCTTCGTCTTCGTCGCTACTATCTCCACCGTCGTCATCCTCTTCGCTACTACTGCTCTCGTCGTCACCCTCCGGGATAATTATGTCGCTCTTTTTCAGGCAGACATAGCAATCCATTTTGTCAAGAGCGAGAGCATGGAAGTCATCGAGTGTGTATTCGCGAGAGCCACGTTCGAAGATGCCACCGTAGCTAGTCATAGGGGCGGGTCTCAGATTAACGAAGTGCGGAAATATAAGGACATACATGTAGAGCGTATTGCGCAATACGGCAAGCATCGCATTATACCGCGGCATCGGCGTGGAGAGGAGCGGATCTCCGGGATCTGATTCTAACTCCGGCTCGAGGACAGCCGCTCTCTCTGCCTTGTCTTCGTCGTCATCGCGTGGGACCTCCTTCTTTTTCTTGCTGCCCCTTTTCTTCGGCGCTTTGAGCATCATCGATACCCATTTTCCATTTCCCGCGAACTGGTACCCATTCCTTTCCACGGCTAAGTGGGATTATGGCGATAAGGACAAAAAAGACAACCAACTCACAGATCATTCCAAAAGACACTCTTCACGTTTCTTCTTTCTTTTCTTCTTCGTCCGCCGAGTCTTCGTCGGTCACGCCTCCAAATAGCACGCCCATCCCTTTTGCAGCCCAGAGCGCCATGGTTGACCCAGATCGTAGCGCGGGCGCATACGCTGTCGAGGGACGTTTTCGGCGTTCCCACTTTGCAACCAAAGGATCAAATTTCGTTTTCCCTGTAGCACCTTCGGGAGCCGGCGCGAGCGATAGGCTACTCGCGGTGGAAAGTGATCAACTATGACGGGTCCAATGATGTGAAACTGACCGGAGGAACCAGGTGTCATCGAGCATAACGCCGACTGGACGCTTTCCCTTCATATATTCCTTGCAATACCCCCCTGCTCCGTGGTGTCAGTACGATGTCCTAAGTCAGGAGTGCCGTACGCACCATGAAGAATAATACCATCTTGCGTGGAAAGAAATGAGAAGCCGCTTCTGGGACTGGCGTAATTTCGGTGAATGGTCAAAAGGTTGCCCGCCCTATCAGATTAGACAGTAGCTTACGATGGGCGGCGCTCATTGGGGTCCCTAAATTCTATTTGCTGCCACTTGTACTCCTGTGTGTCGAATACCCATAGATCGTTCATATATCGTGCTAACATAACAAGTGCTTCAGAGCCAAACGCAGACTTCTGCAACGGCACTCACTGGCGATTCCTGGATCGTAAAACCCACCAAACAGAACAATATAGTGCTTCCACAACGCCATTCTAGATAGTAGCTCGATAAGAAAGGGATATTGAATCACAGTATGAGAAAGCGAACCGGTGTCCAGAGCGTGCTGATGGGCGAACTTTGGTTTCGATACGATCCCATGACCTCGTTGTGATATCGAAGCCCAAAAGTCGCGATAATGGTGGAAGGTGTTCTGATACAATGATGAAAATTCACCCCCTAGAACCTGATGAGGTCTGATGTAGCCAGTGACTGCGTGGATGTCGGCACACCGAAAAGGAAGAGCTTGCCTCCTCCCGCAGCAGAAGGGACGACAGCATGGGCGGAACGTGGACCCGGACATGTTGGGGAGACAAACTTTCGCCACTCATCCTGAGGAACTATTTCAACATAGCTGTGTGATTATGTGCTGCACCATGACGCACCTTCTCAGGGGTGTACCGGAATACATCGCTGTAGAAATACTGCATGGCAATTTTAGGCCACGAAATGAAACGCAAGAAGGAGACGGCACACCGCTTTCCCATCCTGGCTGAAAAACTCACCTCCAAAGCACCACAGATGGTCACCGGAGGGACATGCTGTGAGAGTCGCGTTCGCTCTCCGGCTTGGTGGGCCTTCGACAAGTTCCTCAGTTACAGCATGAGATTCCTCCCACTCTCGGCGGATCTACTAGAAATGTTTCTGTTAGCTGAACCAGGAAGGGATACAAAATATTCAGATACATTCTCGAGGATCGCCTCAAGGTCCTGATCGTCGTCAAAGTCGTCTTTCGCCTTTCCCTGTTTCTTCTTCTCCTTGCGTTCGGTTTTCTGCGCGGCCCTGGTTTTCTTGGCGGACTTTGCGACAGCTTTTGCTGTCTGGGCATTCGATTTTTTCTTTCCCATGAAACCAGCTGCAGCAAAGTAAAGATGAGAGTCAAGTAGCAGGACCCCGGGAAATCGTTGCCATAGCGGGCCGGAGGCGGAGTCAGGGGTCGCCGTGAGAGTGGCCTGTACTGTCTCACTAATTTTCCATCAAGGTCATTGAAGCCGCGAAACGTAAAATGCGCTTCCATTATATGTGAAATCATATCCCGTGCTCGACTTTTTCACTACATACCTGTCTGCGGTTTTTCAGAAGGCGACAGACTTCCTCTTGGACTTCCTCGGGCTCTCGCGCACCGAACTTGCGGTGCCATTGTTCCATAATCCATATGACGACCTCAGGTCTCAGGCAAACTCCGGGCGCGGTCTGATAGCCCCGAATAAGTCACCTTTACGAGTAACAGGAGAGCCTTATCACTGGCTTATCGAAACGACCAGAAGCTCTTGTCGGTGTCTGAGTGGTGCAAGAACTCAGAGACGACTCCAAGGCACACATGGTCATTGCTTGGAGAAAGAACCATTCCAAAGGAAGGGCTCAGCAAGGCGCTTGCTTAGTTCTGTATCACGGGGGGCTGCGCTTTGGCGAATTTCTCCGGAAGAAAATATTCGAGCGTGACGCTGGTGCTCGCGCGGCTTGTACGTATAATGAATACCCGTGGTATTTTCGAGGCTGCGCCGCAGTTGCGTAATTTATTTTGTCCAGGGTTGCGAACGTTGCCATGCGACCCGAAGCACACTGGCAAGATGCTTGTGCTGGGGCCATTTTCGGCAAAGTCGATGACCCCAATCTTGCCAAGTTTTGCGTGAATAGCCTGAAACTCCTCTCGAGATCCACGGTTCTTTCCGCATCTCCCACTGTCTCATAGCCTTCTCCCCTCCCTTCCCCGGTTACTGTGACTTTCAGCGCTCGGGTCATGGCATAGCCGAGCGTGCGTAGTGGGATTTAACCCACGGTGAGGTGTGAATCGTCCCGTCATGATTGTGACTTACCTCTGCATTGGACCCCGTTTGGCCTTCACTCTGCTACGCCATGTCCTTAGCTCTAGCATCGCCTACATTTCAGCTATCCACCGAATGTGATTGACTCGCCAGGTCTATCGGCGGAAATAACTGTTCTAAGCCCTATCTTCATTTTACAGTGATCTTATTGCGGCCGTTCCGGTTCCGGTGCCGGCGTGATAACTCTGTGGACTTCCTCGACTGTAAGGAGCTGTCCCTTGCGTTAATTCGTCTGAGCCATGGGAAGGCCGACGCCCGCTCGCTTCTGTTCTTGTTTGGCGCACGCAGTGTACAGTCTGTCTTCTTGTTGCAAACGTGTCCTAATCGAGCGACGTTTACTCAAATAGGTCATTACGCTGTACAAGCCTCAACGACGCAGCGGTTCTCGGTATATTTTCTCTCCTGTCGTATAGGGCTATCGAAGCGCTGAGAAGCAAGGGGTCGGTGAGTTCGCGATTCGCGTAACACACTTCTGTGATGTGCTCTCCCTGCCAAACTGACTTTTTTTAAAGACATACATTTGTATTCCGGAGCATGTATCAGAGACAAAGCCGATCGTCCGCCGGAGCCGTGTAAGTACTAGATGGGTAAACCCGAACAGTATGTAATAGACGCTCGGGCTGTGTGGCTTAGCCAAGGTTATGCTTGGCCGTTGTTGGCGACACTTAGTGTCGTGCCGGAAGAACTCGTCGCAATAGGCTGAATCCAGGAAACGGAGAAGGTAGACGCTCCTTTGACAGAGTCGAAGAGGTCGGAGGGGCACCCTGACTCAGGTATATTAATAGCAACCAATAGCAACAGTGGGTCTCGGCAAGGGTCTCGAGGTTGCGCCCAAGGTTGCGCCCGTACTATGTCTCTCCATATCGCCCGGGATCGAGTGGGTATACCTGGTAAATACATGCCCGCACCACTTCAAATCCTCAGAGATAATCATAGCTCATACAGTACGCAGCCGATAATCATTTGATCACGGGGATGCAGGCCCCTGTCGAATATCAAGTGTGCGCTTCCCTCACGATGTACCGCTTTACTGATATTGGTTCTCGACCAAGAAGCCAGCGCAGGGTATTTAGGCTCCCAACCAGACCGCTAGGTTAATTCTGTTTCAAAGAGGGCATGGGTGATTCGGAGGGTGTTCCGACGTACTGTTCTTCGTAGTAAACAATCATGCGCGCCAAAGCGTCGCAGCCGTAAGCGTCCCTCAGACGCCCAGAATGCACTTGACGCTGTACGGCAGTGTCGCGGTCGACGCGGTCAACGGTGATTGGCATGCGGGCGCTTTCGGAGAGCCACTGGGAAACGTCCCTGTATGATGCCATGTCCCCGACAAGTTCATATCGCGTTCGGGCGTGTGCGGACGGGCGAGCACGTAATATTGCGGCGGCAACCGCCGCAAAGTCTGCGAGATCCAGAAACCCGTGCGTGACCAGTGGAGAAAACGGAACTTGGAGGTAGCCACACTGCAGAGCATTTTTGACGGCAATGTTCTGCATTAGGTGAGCGGGCTGGTAGGAGTCCGTGTGTCAACCGGCTTCCGGCTTCACTACTGAGCGGGCACTTGCCTGGAGTATAGTGTAGTTCAAGCCAGACTCGAAGATGTATTCCTCTACCCTGGGACAAGCACAGCGTTAGTCAAAAAAGTGTCACGTTTGGATTACCCACTCTAGCTTGGAGCGATGGTGAGGGAGCCGGGATATATATGGGTGGAGTACGCTGCAGTAGACCAACTTCTCTATGTCCATTGCACACGCCGCATCGACGACATTCTTGCCCATCTGAGCTTCGTTCGCGAGAACAGGCCCGTTGTAGAGCACCACACGGGCTCCGTTGAGGGCGTTACGAAGGGAAAGCGGATCAAGGAGATCCGCGACTGCGGTGGATACGTTGGGGCGGTTGACAAACACTTCCTGAAGACGCATCCTCGAAGTATTAGTATGCGCTACAAGGCGGATAGATGGGGGACGAGGAAACGAAAGTAGCGCATTGATAACGAAGGTATTAGTGCGAGAGGTCGCTGGGATGATCACAATAGTCATGGATTACCACGAATACATCTAATCTTGCTGAACGGAGCGCACTTTATAAGGCGGCCGGGAGGGAGTCGCAGAGGACTCGGACATAGACAGCGCCAGGGGCCTATGAGTTCCTTCTGGGATCCCACAAACTGACAAAGCAGAAGCGCGCTAGCGTCCGGAAATGCCGATATCAACATCTACAGAAGTCAATAGGATGTCTAACTATGGAGGGAAGTGTGGCGCTAAGGATTCGTCTGCCGTTCGGCCGTGTATCAGGTTTTGTGAGTGACATTCGCACGCCCTACTGGCATTCAGACCCAATGCAAAAGCGTGCCAGCATAATGCTGTCGTGCTGGTCAACTGTGGAATAACTCCATCAAATGAGCCTCGGCGATAGGTGATCAGACAGACTTATTGCCGGATGGAATTCCACTTAGGGCGCCTGATAAAAACTTCGGGCTCATCTGGAAAATGAGGAGATCAGGCCATTCTGAAGAGAAACTGAAGGGTCACAGGATACGGTTGCAATCAATTCGACTAGCGACAAGGCAACAGCCCATTAGACCTTGCGAGACCGTAAACCATATGAGGATTCCCGTGGCTGTCAACATTTTTGGTATTCAACACCCTTTCAGAGGGTGGTAACTGGACTGAGCGTGCATTTGGGAAATGTCCTAAGTCCACAAGGAAGTGATACAGCGGATGCAACGGGAGAACCAGGTTTCAATCTTCCATGCCCCACGTCTTCGCATCACAGAAGCGCCCTATCGGATCAGCAACAGAAGTTTTAGTCAACCGGTCCCTTACCTAGGCTGTCTGCACTGGTAGGACAGGCCTTGTCGACCTTAGTACGAGAGGTGTTCCACCAAGCTTGACCCAAGCTCCCGGAACCCGAGAAAAAGGTAGTAAAAGGGTGAAGTATCATTAAAATCCCGGGCAGCAAGAAGCGGGTGGAAAGTCCGTGTGGCAGACGTGGACGCCTTACGTCGCCTAACTCCGGGTCGCGTGACCTAGTGGAACGGCAACTACCGAAGCACCCTGCCCGCCAGCCGGCTGGCTGTATCTTATTAGTGCCTGCCATCCACATGCCCTCAATGTCGCAGCCGTTTAAGGCTTCCCACTTGCTCGTAGAGGGAATGAATAGGCCCTTCACTTTTCTTTCTGATCGCCTAGATTTCTGTGGCATGTTTAATTTGGATGGTAACGATGCCTCGTTTTATACGTGAGGTTGACAATTTTTGGGCTGAAGTATGCTTAAAGCGTAGGGAAAGCTATCAGTTTCTGCACTACAGTTCAGTTGTCGAGCGTGCGAACAGCACGGACCTCCTGCTCGGCCATCCTTTGTTGCGAACTCATTCTTGGGGATCTTCTGTACCGCTATGTCCAGATAGACCCATGCCATATACAGGAGAAACTCTCACGAGCCGCCTGTCCCACATGCAGATTCTGAACACGTTAGGGCCGTCTCCATCACCGTCTTGAGACTACCCGATTAGAAGTGAAGCGTGCAGAGTAAGTGGAGCCACCTACTTTGATCAGAACACCTTCGATGCACTCTTCATCTGCCAGAATCGTATAATGAGACTCCCGCACTCGATGCTCGCGGGTGATCAGAGAGAGAAGGGCAACACTGACGTAACTCAGAGGACGGCTGCAGGGCATACACCACCTGTCGTCGCTTGCCTCCTGGTATCGTGGCGCAAATCGGGCGCACCGGGGCAAAATCGAGGACGCTCAAATCGTCTGTGATCAGGTGAGCGCCTGCCGTGGCCCAAGACGTGTAAGCAGACTTCTCTTCACCCACCACATGCCCATTCTCGAAGAGACGTTAACCTATAGCAGGACTATTGAACAGTGTTCCAATCGGAATGAGTCGACCCTGTCATGATCATTGGGTCGATATTCGACAGTCAGCGAGGCTACGGAGCGCTTGCCAAAAAAGGGCAGGTGTTGCCGCAGCTCAGAAAGGACGAGGCGTAAGAGGTCTGCACCAGGGCTTAAAAATAAAAATAAAGAAGTCTCCGGGCCGGATCGCAAGGGTGGAGGCGGCGATCCTGCATTTCGAGCTGGTGAGAAGACCAGGAGAGTGCACAAGAGTCAAGAGTGGAAATCCGATTTCCTGTTTAACTGAAAATCTGAAAACCTCGGTGGTGGACTCGTATAAGTTGGCAAAGCCGGGGATACCGTCGGTAAGAAAGACGATTTGGCTAGCTCGGTGACAGTTTGCGCCACATCTCCGCATAGACCTCAATGCTGTGGACTCACGTAATTGATGCTACGTGTAAGCTCTGGCCTTGGGGGTGCAATAAGCTTTGCAGTTCCCCGGAGGGTAACAGGGTATGTTCATAGAGTCAGGGCGCCACCGCGAAGGGTAAACATGGATAACATCCCCGAACACGTATCCCCAGCAGGCTCCCAGTCTTCAGAAGCTGTGAGTGTCTATGGAAGACCCGGCCCAAGGCGTTCCGGTTGTGCTCAGCGAAGCAGAGTGCCTGATTTCTCCCGCATCGAGCTCTCATCCAGAACTTGGACATGGGGGAAAGGTCGTACTTCGCGTTGTTCAATTTTGTAGACTCATTGATTTATAGGTGTTACCAAGGTCACAGAGATTTAGCCGTGAGCACATGGATAACGGTACTAGCTGGGTCCAAGCAAGGTCCAAGGCTGGGTCCAGCAGGGACGGAGCTGAGGCATAATCATGTTGAGGTAATGACCACGGAGCGCCATTTGTGAATAAGCGCACCACACTCTATCCCCAGCGAGCATGCCAGTGAGTCATTTACGTACAGTAAGTTAGAGTCGCGTTGCGCAACCACCGGTCCGGACAAGGAACTTGGTCGTCGCCATGTGATCAAGAAAATAATTACCATCCGAGGCCTCAATGGGATAGTTGCCATTCCCTCAGTATACTGGGCACGACTTGGGGACGGACACTAGTAAGGCCTACGCCCCAAGCTACGCCCCCTCTCTGTGGTCTGAGTCAAAGCAAAAACTAGACTTTATATAGATAGAGAGGAGAGACCAGTGATGCGCGACGATCGGGAAACAGAAGTGTTCATCAGAAATGTTAACTGCAAGCGAGAGACGGCCCAGTGACATTCTCCCAAGCTTTCTCCCAAACCACAACTAGATAAATCATAATCCTATCTCGGCGAGCCCCCCTAGTACGGCCCGACATCTCCTTCAGAAACACCCTTTTCCATTACAGTACGGACTGATGCGCCCCCTTACTGTAGGTACGGTCTACAGTAAATGGTCCGGACTGGCTTGGCCTGAGGCGGCTTTGGCTTCTCAACCCTAGGACAAGCCAAGGCTATCCACCTGGGCCCGGCCAGACTTGGGCCTACTTTATATGTATTCACAGGTGCGAAGACAAGTGTATAATATTTAGCCGAGTAGTAGCGATTTTGGCATTTGGGAACCATCGCCTCTTCATCTTTATCTTCAAGTTCAATGAGTAGCGCGTCCCCAAGAAACGCCCCAATATCCGACTCTCCAGTGACTTTCTCGCATCGCTCGGCCAGCTCGCACTTTCCCGCGCTGCGTTACACTTCCGCGGACTTGGAACTGGCTCTCACTGTCTGAGGCAGGGTTCCTTTATTTACAATTTTCAGAATAGAAAGGAACTTCCCTAGACCTCGGGTCTCAGCAGGGCTCCACGCCGCTCTTTTTCTACGTTTCCCAGTGCGCCACATTCGTGCACATCCTTGGGCGACTCAAAAGAGACGCATTCCCGACAGACGATTGAGTTTGCGAAGTTTCGCGACGCGCGGAGGCATGCGCGATTCCTGGCGTCTGGGCCACAGTTGTCGGGCTGGACTGACTCACCTTTTGCATCCCCGACCGCGCCGCACCCATGTGCGGCCCTAGCTACTTGGGAGCAATGCGCCCCGGACATAACGGACACCTGTACGGAGGTTCGCCGCGCGGGGGCCTGCACGTGCGGTTGCGACGCTTCACATCTTCCTGTACCCGAGACGGTCGAATCTCAGCGCGGCGACTCCCAGGCACCACAGCGAGTCCAATATCCAACGTTCAACGATATTCTTTGCTCGCGCAGGCACTCACATGTGTCACTGCTCCGATGCATGGTGCACACTTGTCTGAGGAACAGGTCGCTGAGCTCGTAGCACCATACCTAAACACGCTTGAGCTCGTGATCAAGGGCGTGTCTGTGACCCGAGCCAACGCTCTGCTCGAGGCGTTATACGAGCTCTACGGACATGCCGAGGAGTAGACCAGTCGGCCATTCGCCGGTGTGCTGCTGCACTGGACGGGCCCGCGCTGACAGTAGCACCGACGATGTTCTTTGTCTCCTCGCGCGCAGCGGCAGGTACCGCGCAATCGTTCTGTAAGGATAGCAGCGGGGCTGGTGAAGTCAGCATCGGAGAGTCCACGACAATGCTGTCGAGTCGCAATGATTACACACCGTCGTTCTAGCCTGCGCCGGGTGTGTGTAAGTTACGTATACAGCCGCTGCGACGGGCCGGATTGTGCTCGGGACTGCGGGATAGATTTTCGGACGTGGTAGAGTTCATGTACAAATACCGCTTCGACGTGGCGGATGCGGCAAGCGCCCAACCTTCACCACTGTGGAGGTCAACGCTAGAAGGTACCCGAGCCATCCCACCGCTGAACCTGGACATCTAGATCGCTGAGGCCACGGCGTATCCGACCCTGCACATCTTCTAAACCAGCCCAGGGCCGGAGGGCGCAGACGACTCGATCATCTCCTGGATTGGATAGGCCCTCAACCTGTAGAGCAACCCTTAGACAATGAGCACGATGAGCACGCCGTGCGGCTTCGACCAGTTCGCGCAGCTCGGTGTGCGTGGTGTCTGCGCCGTCCTCTTCGGGAGTGGCGACAACGGCGGCGGCAGAGGCACCAAAATGACCGGCTCCGCTCAGTTCATTCACAAATTTCCCGCATCCTGTTACGTGTGGCTTTTTTTTTGGGATTCGAAGTAGTACACATGTGCGGGTCCAAGATTCTCACTACGCTTTGGCAGGTCGCTGAGTCAACGACAGACTTCGGGACCCGGGGTCGCAGTAAGTCTCTCCAGTGGCGGATTCTCAAACTACTTTGCGCGCCCGAGCTACTGGGACCAGGCCGTGTCCACCTTTCTCCAGGACCTCGGCAGCCGATATCATGGCCTTTACACGTGCGTTCGCTTCCTTGTATTTGTGCCTGGTGCGGCGTCACCAGTCGTGGCATCCCCGACATCGCCGCCCAGGCCATCAATTTCTAGATCCTCATCAACGGCAACAACTCGGGGCAAGAGAGGAGCGGCGCAAGCGGCTCGACGACTGTGTGTGTCCTCCTCCTCCATCCTATCTGGGTCGTCCGTCCTTGAGCAACCGACTGACCGCCAATAGGCATTTGGCGGGTATAACCTCGCTGCTTAATGACTATCGGCTTTCGAAAGGCGGGCTCTGCTCGGCTTTCTTAACCCCTGACTGTATGGCAGTAGCTTCGTTGCTCTCAACGAGATCACCTGAAGCTCAAATCCAGGCTGCAACAGCGATGGATTCTCCGCCGTCGCTGGATGGGATCCTGTGGGTTCAACCAGACTCGTTGCTTCTTCGCTTTCGACGTAAGACTCAGTCACGGGTCTCAGGACGCAGATGAAGGTATTTATATTCCAAATCCAACAAACAAACTTTTTGAAGCGATGGTGCCAGACGTAAAGGTATACCCACGAGATACCAGATTGACCATGTAGGTCACGGTAGGGTTTTGCACCGCTAGGTACACTCTAATAGAAGGAGAAAGAAATAAACTATTCGCCGGTTTCAAGGCCAGTTCATGCTTACAGGTAGCAAGTGCAGGAGCACCCGAGGCTTGGCCCGAGGGACAGTACCCATCCAGGACCATCCTTGGAGCTAACTTAGCAAGGTGCGGACTATTGTATCGCACTAGACATCGATGGAGGGCCCGATTTCTTCGCTTGCAGTTGTGCGGTGTTCACGATCTTGGTCAATTATGACCGTCTATCAAGCCATCTATGTCATGAGAATAAGATCGTTTTTCTCACGGCACGACGTCCCACACCAGTTCCACGTGACAAGGTGCACATACCTTGGAATCAGTCCGTACATAACTGTCAACGGACTGGGTATCCCCGATTAGGCTGTGAGTACTCTGCCTTCATGATCTACTAGTTACTGCCGTGTTCGCGCTCATACACACGAGGACCCGATTCGTGTCATCTCAATCATGATGCATGATGGTCGAGATGATGGACATTCTGTCTCTGCATCTCACTCTTCGTGTGATCTCTGAATGCCTCTAGGCAAACACTCTGTCCCAACTCTCCATAAACGCCTTTTCCATTCCCGACTTGCCTCGCATCTGTAATCCATCTCTCAGGTGTCTCCCCTCGCGCTTGTCCACGTCTTTCCGGGGTTTGATATCTTTGGTTGATGTTCACGCTCTCATAGCACTATCCATGATCACATTAATATCCAAGTAACGACCAGTCATCTGCGGCGTTATCTAGACCACGCACATCATTTAGGCTAGAGCTGTTACGAAAAAACCTGATGGAGTGTGGCGTTCCGTTGGCCAGATCATTTGATGCCTCGACCAACAGAACGAGGGTCTGTGTAAAGATATTGTCAAGGTGCGGTAGTGGAGGCATCGAGATCAGTTTACGTTGAAGTCGTGTAAGGCGACGCCACCAATCTCGGGATGAGAGAAGGCCAACTTGATTGGGATGCGGCGAGCACTGACAGAGCTGACATCATTCTTATCTGGACCGTGTCGTCATTATTGGGCAACTTAATCTAAGTCTGCATCATCTCGTCGTGAACACTAGGGCTTCGAAGCACAAGAATGTCTATGAGTTAGATAACGACGTGTCTCAGGGGAACAGATTACGAGTCGAGGTTGGAGACGATGATGAATGGGGACGCTTCTCTGGACTCCAGACTTCCCCTGAGCCCTTCGCCCAGGAATAATCGTGTCGAGATCTGGGCTGCCCAGAACCTCAACGCTCCGACTCGGACGAAGTATTCGATTCCCACACGCCTATATAGACGCCCAAGTGGAGAAAGCAACGGTCGGCAGCAGTGATCAGAGCGTCCATACATCAAAGACTACATCCATCGTGAGGCCATCGTCGTTATACTGGGGCGCTCCGTCGTCAGCATACAGCCCACGAGATAAAATCCCCAGGGCGAGGCGAGCGGGCTCACATTGTACCGAAACGCGACGACACGCTCGTCGTCCGCCAGCACGCCGTCATAGACGACCCCGAACTGGTTCATGGGGAAAGTATGGTAAAACGGGAGCAAGGACGACACGTCCCGCTCGAATCCCGGTGCAGCCGGGACGTCCGTGGAGTGTACGATGGGATTCGGCAGCCCGGGACTCGTGGTCGTGGCACCTTTCCAGGCGAGCGCGCCTCGCACGCGCGCCGCATTGAAATCGAACACCTGCAGACACTGGTTGATCCAGCGCGTGCCGGAGATCGAGCAGCCTCCGGTCCAGCTCGAGCATGCGGGCGCTTGGCAGCCGAGTGTGAACAGACGGAAGGAAGACGTGTCCCAGACTCCTGCGAGCAGCTTGGCGCGGGGGATGATCGCTCTGAAGGAGCGCTGGTCGCGCGCGTGTGCGGTGTAGGACAGCGTGAGAGCGACGACGGACGACTCGAGGCGGCTCTGGAACGGGAGACGGGACGCACGGTCGGACGTGGGTGACGTGATGCAAGGGTAGTCCCCACTCCAGCGCGCGTCCAATAGTCGACAGTCGTGCGTCGTGGCGAAGGGGAGGTCGAACCTTCTGAAACGCCTCAGGTAAATCTCGCCGTCGCTCGCGACGAGAATCTTGCGGGTCTCGATGGCATTGTCGAGCAGATGGACGTGGGCGACAGTTTCGTGGTCGATGAAGCAGAACGACGGGGCGTAGGTATTCGCGGGACAGCTCAGGACCTGGGGGTGGCTGATTGGCCTCACATAAATCCGCAGACAAATGAACGTGCTCGCTCACGTTGTTTCCGCTCCCGGCCCTCCGGTCGACGAGCGTGAACGAGTCCATATCACTGGGCGCCTCTCCACACGCCATGACGGCGACAAAGTCGCCCGCGATCTTCAAGTCGATCTTCCTCCGCGAAAACGGCCCATCCGAAACTATATGCCCTAGATCGGGGATATGACCGCCGGGGCCCTCACCATCAAACGGCAAGAGATCCAACAGGAGTTCGTTCTGCCCATCGAGTTCCCTCCTTGACGCGCTCCAAAAGTCAAGCCACGAACAAGCGCTCGAGAAAAAGAATCAACGGACGCACACGTGCAGCATCGCGACCAGGTTCTGCGCGACCGAAACGTCGAGCGCAACCACGTCCTCCTCAAACTGCATCTCCGCCCACTCGCCGCCGGAACGGCCCTGCAGGTCGATCGCAGCGTACCCCGCCAGCTCCTCATCTGCGGGCTCGTCCTTGAAGCACGCAGCGACGAGCAAGCCGTCGCGCAGCATGCACGTGGTCTTCATGTGCGGCCGCTTGCGCAGCACGACGCTCCCGCCGGAGGGCGCCATCGCGTCCAGGCGACCCCACGCCGCTTCCCATCGCTGCAGCGTCGCGAAGCGGTCCGGGACGGTAAGGCCCGGCGGAAATCGGTCTGCGACGCCTGCGCGGTGCGCGTAGGCGACGTACTGCAGTAGCGGCGTGTCGGAAACTAGGGCGCGCAGCCGGCGGCAGGCCCATGAGCAGGCGATTAGGTCCCGAAAAGGCAAGCGGAATAGGATATCGACGAGGATCTCCGCGGGGAGGGAGAGGAGTCTGGATGACATGAAGACGGGGCGCCTGGGGTGGTCCTTTAGAGTGTGTAGTACTGCTAATACGCGTACGTTGAGTAGAAGAAGTTTTTTAATGCGAACATTAGCAACGCGGATTATAAGACCCGCACAAACTTGACCCACCAGGTGAAAGTTCCCTAATTGGAACAACAAAGTGCGTAACCCCACCCTCCGCCGCCTTGTTATAGTATCGGGTATCCAGTAAATCCTTGTACATCATGCGCCCCAACAACAAACGCCGGAACAAACATTGCGACCTTGTAGGTGACGGGGTCTCTTGATATTCTTATTGCCAACCAATCGTGAACGCTGGTATAAGATGCGACTTCAAAGTTGCAAGCGTGAAGACACTGAGTCAGTGCTGAGGACAAGTTCGCCCACGTGATCCGACATCAATGTACGCTCGAATCGAAGTCACACAGCTTGTCATACACAGTATACAAAAGAAATAAAGTAGTAGTCGCATAAGTTGCAGAAGGGAAGTACATGGGAGTCTGTACCACAGAGCGCACAAATTTTTTTAATATTTTACCAGTACTGTCTCACTGAAAATGCAGGCAACATTGAACAGAGACAAAGAAAGCTTCGCCCAGATCTCAGCGATCCCTAGCGATCTCAAGAGGATAAGGCTAGGCAGAGCCGTCGGGACCAGCGAAAGTACCTGCGCAGAAAAGATGGGCCCAGCAAAGAAACGGAGGCCATTAACATAGTCCAAAAGATAAACATATTCAGTCAGTCAGACGTTTGAAACTATACAGGCCGCAGATCACATACCAAAGTCCTCGGGAGCCAGGGCTGGGGTGGCACTCGAACCCGCAGAGTTAGTTCTTGCCCTCCACTGTGAAGACAGCGAGCGTGGAGAAAGGCAACTAATTATCGGCCCGCCACGGACCGTGTATATACCGTTGATCAAGGTGGCGGCAAGGTGGCCAACTTTGAAGACACCGCAACAGAGTCGCAACAGCCGCATCTACGATCGATGACGCCAGCCACACACTGATCGGTGCACAGCGGGGTGCCGCCATGAGGACACCGACCGCCCAACTTGATCACACAGCACGTCCGAATCCACGGTGGGGGTGGGGCGCTACTGCGGCGTAAGGCGGCGGCCTACAGGTGCCAGTGTTGTGCGTATGCAGCGCCGCTGCCACGGGCGTGAAAGTTGTGAAACTGATAGATGCGCAGGTGGCGCTATTACTGCGGGCGAGGAAGGGGAACTTTGAGGTTGAGGGGGCACCAGTAGTACTGGCACTGCTGGGTAATACGTCGACGGGCCATCCAAGTCGCCGCAGGGGACCGCTCCCTGTGAACCCGAGAAAAACGTGCCTCCGTATTGTACATCGCTTGTAGTACTGAGGAACCCCCCAAAGGCTACATCGGTTCGTCAGCCGGCCAGTGGCGTGAGGGGCATACGGGTACCACAACGTTGGTAGAGCGCAGCGCAAGTTACCACACTGCTTTATCAACGATGTCGGACTCAAATTCGGAGCCGGCTCGCCCGTTCACATTTAATTTTCCCGTTTGATTGTTATTCTGTCTGTTCATGACCGGTCAGGCGCCGCGCCCACAGTGTAGGTATCATAATCAGATAGATACGTCAGCTGATTTCGAAACACAATAGACAGCCACAGGTTTGTTGATCGCTGGTTCTTTGGAGATAGCGGCAGTGGCGCGGTGGCTTCTGGGCTCCCACGTCATTGTGTACTGTAAAGTAAACCCCGGCCGAATGTGGATCATCTTGCGAGAACGTGCATTGCGGCGCCCCGATTCGGGAGGTATAGCCATCGGCGCCATCCAAGTCCACCGGGCGCGAAACACCTGATTTGCATCTGGCTTAATCACGCGATCGCAGCGAAGCAGGGGCGGATCAAAGCCGATGACGGGACCAACGGTGGGGATGCTCGGATAGAGCGGATTAAGGCAGGTTGAAAGGGATGTGTGCAGGCAAGAGCTTCAAGATGCAGTTTATGGTAGTAACCGCCGTGCCGGACCGGTCGTCACTCTTCGTCCGCGGTCGTTGTGTGGCGCCCCCCTGAAATCAGATCAGATCAATGTACCTCCGCTCCGGGTTTACTTCCGAGTTGCGAAGGGAACAAGGATAAAGAGTCGGCGGTGTCATCATTACTCATGTACCTAAAAAAATATAATAAAAATTATGCGTATATGTCGTCAACAACTCATGGAGAAAGGTCAAAGCGGGTGTCCTTTGGCTCTACTCGGGCATGGTAAAACATCACGGGAACATTTTGAACCTCATCGGGTAAAGGAGCGGAATGGGGGTCTGTGGGAAGAATCCAACGATCTATGTATGCACGAGGGGAGAACGAATCAAAATAGGAAAGAAATGGCTCGTATGGTGAGAGGAAGAACAGGTGATGATGAATGGAAGAGGCAGCTGGAAGCATGTCCGGAAGGAAAATCCAATCAACTCGGCTCAGCGAACAGTGGCGCCGGTGCGTGTAAAAATGCGGAGCTAGGACCTCACTCAAAAACTGCTCCGCCTGGGATATCTCCTCGCAGGTGCAAACTTAGACTTTGGCGAAGCACCAGAGGAAGAGCCCCAAGGCCCAAAGCTTGTAAACAAGCGCTTCAGTAGGGGCTGCGCCCGTTTGTTCTGTGTGACCTGCCAAAACAAAAAAAACAAGGGGTCAGCCACGGGACCCACTACGCTTATTCGGGAAAAAAAGACAAAAAAAAAAAAAGGAAGATACGCACAGGGGATTGCATGCGAAGGTGCTGTCCGTGGGGCCCACCGCCAATGACGGGTGGTACGATGACGTAGGTAGGACCCCCACGCGGCGTCTCGTACGTATGATAGACCACGTTTTGAGACTGCGGTGGGAGCGTTCGTGAGCGGCGCGGTGCCAGGTGCGGGTAGGTATTTGGCTGGGGCACGGGGATGGGGGCGGGTGGTGGGGGTGGTGGGGGCTGGTTCATCGCGTAGGAGTACGTGCGCGAGTGCAAGTGTGGTGGTGGGGGAACTGGGGGCGGGGCCGTGTGCGTGTGTACGGCCTGTGGGCGCGAGCCTGTCTGCGAGTAAGACCGCGGCCGAGGAGGATCCTGGTAGTGCTGGTGACGGGTGCGCGAGTGAGTACGGGAGAGCGAGTTGGAGCGCGAGTGGGTCTGGGAGTGGGTGTTGGAGTGGGTGTGTTGTTGGGGGTACTGCTGTGGGTAATGCTGGGGGTAGGTGGGGCGAGAGTGGCGCTGATGTTGGTGCTGGTGCGGGTACGGGTAGTGGTCATATGCCTGTCGGGAGGGTGGGCTCGGGGTCTGCATGCTCTGTGAGACGGTATCGATCCAGTTGGAAATGCGGGTCTGAGTGGCCATGTAGCGCTCGTAGGCCTCAGGGGAGTAGTCGTACTCAGTCATGGTTGAGTGGATTAGCGGGAGAGCGGTTACTTGGGAGAGAACGGCTCTGTTTATATAAGGGTCTTGGTCAACAAAAACATTACATACACTGACACACCAATAAGCCTCACACTCTTGATCCATTAACTCCACCGCCAACTCCTTTGCTCGCCTCGTTTGGTCGCACCTAGCTTTCTGCCTCCCTCACTCTCTCCTTCGCTTTCATTTCCGGCTCATTGCTCAACATGGACCCCTCGTCGCAGCTCCACTTGCTGTGCAGGAGACCCATTATATCCCCTTCTCTCAGGATATGTCCTCAGCATCCCATTGCGATCTGGCATCTCAATCGACCTGGTCGAGGCATCTGATTTAGCACCGATAGGGCCATTTGTCTAGGCCATCGCCAGCATCAGTCCCTCACTTCGAGTTCCTTCCCACTAAATCCACGTTCACGGATCCCAGATCGGTAGCTGTGGCGCGGGTGAAGGATACCGAGGGAGATTCCAGAAGCCTAAATTGCTACCTTTTAATTCACTGCACCGGCGTGATGTAGCGATACGGCGATATGGGGGACAATCTTCTGCGGTATGTATATATATACTACCAAGAATGTACATTGCACCGACCTACCTATGCAATTGTACTGTTCGCAGTCGCCAATAACATTATTACACTTGTAACTCGACTTGACTTCCCACAGTGCTACGTACTTACAGTTATGTTCCGTCCGAGTCAGCGCCGGGATATTTGTGTTCCTAGCTAAGTAAATCCGATCGATCAACCGCAGAAAGTAGTTCACGGTGTGCTGACTGAGAAACATTTGACGCAGGCACGTAGACACGCACACAACAGCGGGCGATGCGACCGATCTCCTCCACTGTGAGAGCAGCTGGAAAAGGCTCGCAGTTCATCACAGCCCACCGCGGCTCAGGGTTACCATTCCCAGTCACAGCCTTCCCAGCGGCTTGAGTATGCCGATACCATATAAGACGCACTTCCATCCTGCATGGTGTTAGCGTGTCCCTCTCTCCCATCCCCCAGGATAATTAAGGCCGCATGTAAGGTGGTGCGCGAGTACACGCCCCCTGTGCATGTCGTAACTTCGAGACGCAACCCGAGCCCGTGGAGCACTGCGAAAGAGAGCTAGACAAGCGGATCCTCCGGGAAAGGCAGAGAGAAAGGAGGCATCGCGCAGCCATTTACGTCCCCGAATATGGTACATAGGGGTCTAGGAAGAAGACGTACCGCCAAATTCTACGTGTGTTGATTGTACTACTGTTTGACACCGCCTAGTGACAACCAAGAGGGATTGCACCGGTAGGTTATACGGAATAGCAGGTGCGGGAACGCCGAATATAAGGAGGTAAGTGATACTATATGATAGGGATGAGTCAAAGCCAATGCCCGTAGCCCTGTTCCGAGTAACTGTACTTTTCTCACGGTCCCCTTGCTAGCCACGTTCTACTATTCGAGCGTTAATCGATAATCATCACTCTACAACGACCAAGTCGATGCTGGATGATCCTCCGCCCTACATCAAAGTGTTTTTACGACGAGTGACAATAGGCATCATAAAGGACACTCACCACCGGCTCACATACGAACCCGAGCAGGTGCTCGCCGTCTGTTAAGATCTGGCGGCACGGCCTGAAAGTGTGTTCCTGCGTCGCCGTCTCGCAGTACGGGAGCCCGGAGGTAACGTCCTCGGCGAAATATGCGTTGGCAAGCACCGACTTGCTGTGCACTGCCACAGCGCTGCCGCCGAGTGCTGCCCGATGACGGTCGGCCGAAGGACCGTGTCCCTCGGCTCTTTCCGAGTGCGCGCGCTTAGCGCGGAACACGTTAAAATCACGCACGAGGAGCGTGCTCGGCTCTGACCCGATCAACCACACCCAGCGCTGTCCCGCACACCTGACCTTTCCCCACCCAAACTCCTCCTGGAACACATACGCCGCGCGCGAGCCCCACCCTCCCCACGGCACCACGCCCGATGATGCCTCCGTCGCTGCCGCCGCCGCGAGCAGCAGCGCCTTCCGGGACAGTGCAATGGACCACCGGAGCGCGCGATAGCCTTCCACAGTCGTGACCAACATCGTGAGCCGCACCACGCCCTGCGCCGTGTCGTTCGCGAACGGGAGGCGGCGGTAGCTCCCGCCCCCGTCCGCCCGGTCACGTACGCGCTTGCAGGTCCCGATGCCGGTTCCGTCGGTGTCAAAGCGCATCGGCAGATGGCGCAGGCCGCTGCGGAGAGCTGGGAGCGCGAGATGGCAGAGCGGCGTCAGCGTCGGATCGGTATCGTCTGCGCTCGGCACGCGGCAGAGGACGAGCACGTCCGGCTGCGACTGCAGCACGGCGACGATATCCGGCGCCACGACCGCGAAGCTCTCGCTGTACGGAGACGAGTCTGTGCCATCGCCATCGTTGTTTTTTATCTGCCCAATTCTATGTATCAGCACACGGGAGCGAGTTGGTCTGAATTCCGCCACTCACGCGAACGGTGCGTCCGGACTTCCATTCTGTGAGGTACCACTGGCAGAACGCGACGTCGTGCGCGTTCCATGCTTGGTTCGTGCTCATTTGTATGAGGATGGCGTCTCCGTTTCTGACGAACTCGGCCTGCACTTGTAGCCCGATATCGAAGACGTCCAGCGTCATGATGGGTATCGTGGAGTTCGCGGCGAGCGGGTGCTCCGCGCCCGTGCGGAAGTCCAGCAGGCGCAGATGGGCCATGGTCTCTCCAAGCGAACGGCTTCAAAATTACGTTGCACGTCAATGCAAGGCGCCAACAACAAGGCACGACTCGACGTACTCAGGGTGCGAGACGACCACGGTCAAATCATGCTCCACAGCAAAGACGACCGCGAGCAGCGAGCCGCGCGACGGAAAGTCGACCCTCGTCCAGCCGCAGCGCTCGTCATCGCCCTGAGAAGGAGGCGGCGCGCAAATCGGGCGGTAGTAGTATCCCGGTGTGCGTGATTTGTCAACGCCGATCAGGACGCCGTCGCAGATCGCGTAATGCGTCACCTCACCCTCTGGCCCGCGCAGGTCGCGCACGAGGGTCTGCACGCTCAGGCGTTCCCACGCACGCTCCCACCGCCGCAGGGCGCCGAGGCGGCTGTCGACGGGCGCGGGTAGCGAGGGCACGTCCACGACGCAGGAGTTTGCGCGCGATATCATGTATTGCAGCAGCGGCGAGCCCTCAATTAGGCCCGAGAGCCTCTTGCACGTCTGTCGACATGCGCGGAGGTCGTGTGGGGGCAAAGAGGACACGATCTCGAAGAGGAGCTCGACGCAGAGCTTCTGTAGGAGTAAGCACATACTATGCGTAGATGCACTTATCAATGGACAGGAAGAAAGAGGGGGAAAGCTCTTTCTTATACGGTCTGCACGGCATCGACGGAGGTACCTTGGACATTTGTTATATCCGCCGCCCTGTACGTGGCAAGAATTGCGGGAACCGCGCGCGCAAAGTGGACGTACGATATCTATTGAGTCCATGACTGTAGCCGACCACGAGCCTGACACGTGCCCTCAAGATAAGACCATTCGAGCGCGGTTACCAATGCTAAGTTCAAGTTTGCAGCGCTGCGAGGAGGGCAGTATAGTGGGTCGGGCGGATTTCTCGGAAAGTGTATTGGTCCCAGTACAACAAGCATGAGTATATTGTGTTCCGAGCAAGGTCCCGAGTCCATGTGGGTAGGACTGCGGAGTGCACGTGGGGAAAAAGCTCAAGGCGCCGTCATTCGAGTTATATGAAGCACCAGATCGTGTTTGGAAGCCCTGATCATGAACAATTGTTTGAGCGCGTTGATGACAGTCAGGAGTACGTAAGGGAGAAGCGCTTTCATTGGACGCTTCCTTTCGTCCCCGGAGTCGATGGAAAGTGCATAAGATGCAAATCGCTTCGACACAGCTCAGCTCCACGACAAGGGTAGTGCGTGCTAGTTCCCTCAGCACGCTAGTTGTGGACAGACGTGGATTGTCAATATATTGCCTTATTCCAGACAAATAACACCCGCCGTCATGTCATCACAATATCAGCATACTGCTGATGGAATTGTGCTACGTATACTTCACCACGCGATCTAGCAGGAGAAAGATCGCAAATAAGAGGGTTGTGTACTAACTGATAAGGAGCTTAGGTCATGAAGAGAGGTCGAGAATGCAAAGAAAACTCACTAGCCTCCAGTAGCACCCTATTCGGTTTGTGCTTCTTGAATGGATGAGCCAGTTATCGGACGTCGAGAAGCTGTGGCAAGCTTGCTGGCGAGATATCATTGAGCATGACACGTGGGATATCTGGCCCGCGTGTGGAGATTCGAGAATCGGATTCTCATGATACAAACCAGTCAAGCAACCAGTGCTAATCCGACCGAGGAGTAGTTCTGGTTCTGGACCGTAGCCGGTGGTTCTAGCACACCCCAACTTCGCGCTTCCCTACCGTGATAATTTTCTACTAGTACAGTAACTTGAAGGCTCAACAGATGCATCAGGCCGCTCATGCGATTCTGGGTTCAGCTAAAATTTCACGATTACACTAGAACAACGACTTTGAATGGATGGCCAAACGGGTTTCTAGTAGTCCCTGTTTCCGTTAAAAACTGGCCCAGCTCTCCCCCCCCCTAACATGTCACATGACATCACGTAATCACCAATCCAAAAACTCGGAACCAAAAATAAACTTTGGCTCGAAAATTATGTAACTTATCACAAACATAAATATGACATAATTTTCCTCTGTCTTTTTTTTCTTCTTTTATTTGTGTGGTGTAAATATAGTACAAACAAAAGCAAATAAGGTAAGCAATGCCACGCGTTGCGTTGCATGCAGCGTCCACCCCTTTGGGCGTGCGGCCCCCTCCTCCCTCCTTTGCCCCCTTTCCCGATCCCGTACATGTGCGCGGGACACGAAGCGCAGGACCGCACGGGACAACCCCCGCCCCTTCCCCTGTTTACCCACAACGGGGAGCGCACCCCCCCTTTGCCCCCTTCCCGTATGCGCGCAAAGGAGGCGCGGGACAGGTACGCCCCCCCTTTCGTCCCCGTCCCCGTTCACGTCGAACAGGAGACCCGAACACCGCCCCTGCCGCCCCCGTTGACTCGCGAACGGGGGGCTGCACAGGAAGTGACACGCCACCCCCGTTTGCATACAACGGGGACGCGACAGCCCCCCCCACCCTTCGTTCACACGCGAACAGGACACGCGAACGCGGGACAAGCCCCCGCCGCAGCAGCCGCCGCTCCCATTTGCGCGCAAGGAGGGGTAGGGCACAGGAACGAGGTGCATGGGACAGGTATGTCCCCCGCCTCTGCCCTTCCGCCCCCTCGTTTACACACGAACAGGACGCGGGATGGCGTGGGACAAGGCACGCGCACCCCCCCCTTTCCCCTCTTGCCGGGGACCTTGCGCGCAATGCCAGAGGCGGCGCGGCGCCCCCCCCGCTTTGCGCGCAGAGGCCATGCACACGAGGGGTCCGTGCGCGGGGATGAGAACGGGACCGCCCCCCACACCCTCTGCGCCCCGCCCCCGTTTGCACGCACGGGCTGCGCGCGAACGCGGGCGCGCGCTCCAGGTTGGAGTGCGCCCCCGGGTTCGCGCGCACGGGCAATGTGCGAACCGGAACGCACAGAGGCAGCGCCCTCTCCACGACACAGGGGCAAGCGAGCCGGGAGGGCACGCTGGAGCCAAACGCGAACGGGCGCACGCACGGCAGCGCCCCCCCCCCTCCCCCAGTTCGCGCGCCAGGGCAAAACGCGAACGGGTGGCCGCGTGGAAGCACCCCCCTCCCTCTCCCGCGTGTTCGCGCGCCAGGGCAAAACGCGAGCGGGCGACCACGCGGAAGCCCCCCCTCTCCCGCGGGTTCGCGCGCAAGGGCAAAACGCGAGCGGGCGACCACGCGGAAGCCCCCCCTCTCCCACGGGTTCGCGCGCAAGGGCGAAACGCAACCGCGTGGCGGAAGCGCCCCCTCCTCTGTGTATGCAGGGGTGCACAGGTTGGGTGGTGCGTGACCGGGCGGCGCGCAAATGCGAGGCGCGCTGTAACCTGGTGGCACCCCACCCTCGGCTTTGCGCACAGGGGCAGCACGTGTATGTGTGCTGCCCCTGTGCGCAAAGCGGAAGAGCCCCGCCTCCCCGGCTCATGAATGGGAGGGTGAGGATAACGAGTGGGGGCACACGGAATGGGGCGCGTGGCCCCCTTTTTTGCACCCTCTCTCGACTTAGACAAAAAAAAGTACTTATGTTATGTAATCTTTATTAACTAATAAACATGTTTTTCTTTTCGTTAATCAAACAAATAAGAAAAACAAAGGTTTAATTGCTTTTGTTTGTACTATATTTACACCACACAAATAAAAGAAGAAAAAAGACAGAGGAAAATTATGTCATATTTATGTTTGTGATAAGTTACATAATTTTCGAGCCAAAGTTTATTTTTGGTTCCGAGTTTTTGGATTGGTGATTACATGATGTCATGTGACATGTTAGGGGGGGGGGAGAGCAAGGACAGTTGTTAAAGGCTTTGGCTTCGGATCGTTCGGTTACGGTAATGACCGCGTGGTTCCGGTGTCCCCGGTTGACTCATCCAAGATCATTCGTCTAAGTCATCCGGGTTTGGAGAAATTGGCCTTTACTTGGCGCATAACACCGGTATTCGGGATATTTCTACAGCTTTGGATATGCCCGTTCGCGATCGCGGTGCAGCACGCGCAGCAAAACGTATACGCTTACATACAGCGAGTACAGCATCATAATCGAACCAAATATGGAAGGTTCTGAGATTCGCTGTCATGCATGTCATGGTTAAGCCACCTCGGAATCCACCCACAAATGTCGGTGGTTTAGCAAACTAGTGGGCCTGGTGTGGGCGAAACAAGAAGATGGAAATATATAATACGTGTCCCGGGAGACTGGTGCTAGCAAGAGACCGCTAGCGGTGCTAGCATGGCACGGAAAATATCCTTTGCATAGCCCGAGGGTGCCTCAGTCGACTTAGTGCTCTCTGATCGGATGTACATGCATGGATGACGTGCAAAGTTAATCTCTTGTTGTATTTGGTGCCGTACGGTATTTTTCCGTAAGTGCCTTCCTCTGCATCAGTTTCAAGTTCTAATCCTTTCAAGGTGATGTCTCTGTAACAGGTGACATTGCTTTGGTTCTCTGTCTATCCATTGATGGTTATGCCTCCCGAAGCTCCCGCCGATTGACCATCCTGGGTATGGCTTGTTTCGAGAATTGAAGTAGGTCTGGCAGCGCCTCAGATACTCTCAGACGCTCTTCGAGGTTTTTAAGCCCTTCGGACATCCTCTCTGCTTCTCACAACATCCCTGTCATGTCCTCACCAGCGCACCCATCTTCTTCCCCCAACTTCTCTCAGCGTAGCTTTGGAAGTGGCGGGTTGCCCGCTCTTCCTCATATAATGGACAGGCGGTTGCAGACGCAGATTTTCACGCATCGCAGTTTGGCCAGGAGGCCCAAGCGTGCCTTTGAGGATTCGCCCGACGACCCGAGCCCCGACAACGAACAGTCAGTCTATTATTATTCTCTCTACGAAAGACGACACTCGCCTGACTCGGATTCCGCGACAGATTGGTGCACATTGGGGATCCAGTGTTTAGCCTTGTAGTAACCGACCTGATTCGAGACCTCTTCCCAAATCTAAGCGTCGGCCCTTCCTCCGTTCGTTTGATTGGTCTCTTCTATCCTTTGGCCTTGGTCCCTGAATGTAACCCTTTAGAAAGTGAGGGATCGCCTGAAACACACCGCTACGCTTGCTAGAGTGTATGATGCTTCCTTGATCGCGCCACCATCGCCCACTGACGCTTCCCTTCCAGCGCGGTCATGTACCGTCTGCATGATCGCCTCCTAGTCCAAGCTGCTCAAGCCAGCGAAGTCAAGGGGTCACAGAATGCACAAGGTCAGTACCATTCACGACGTAAGACCCACATCTCTGTTTCTAACTTGCCGTTCTGTCCAAAGCCGAGGTGTTCAAGGTACAGTATCGCTGTTGCTCCCTTTTGACAAAGAAGTGCAGAATAATAATTTTCGTGAACAGGCCTACGTCGGAGGACTCTACAGAGAGCAGGGCATGGGTCCCGTCAATGACTGGCTCCGCTCGCTTTTCCAGTTGTACGTCCTAGACGCGTACGAGAACATACGCAGGGAACATCTTCTGCCGCCTGTGCAGACTCCACATGCGCCGACGCTTCGGTCCGTATCGTAATGCGGCCTAAGCCCCGAAATAGCCACTGGGAAAAGAATAAACGTGTAAGCCCCACGCTCCCGTACCAATCATATGTCTGGAATCTGAACCCACATATCCAGATAAACGAGCTCGGGAATTTTTTGGACACTGCTGAGAAGCTACAAAGTTGGGGAAGCGTCATTGCATGAGGAAACTGAACCCCAACGATTTCTTGTGTACGATTACCTGCTAGATTGTGTGGTTGGTACAACGTTTGCAAATTGCGAAAATTTGTCTAGTCGTGCGATTCGCGTTATTGATTTCTGAGCACTCGTGTTCGCAATGACAGCAAGCAAGCGTAAGGGAGCGCAAGAATATCTACGGCTTCCTCGGAGGCGATGTCACGTGTGTGATAAGCTGCAGTAGCGGTTGCTGCAAACCGTCCTATCGAGCCGTCGGGATGACGAGGTCGCCGAGTGTCACGAGCGGCGGCGTCCGTGCTCACTTCTGCGATTAAAGTCCGAGGTGGCGACAATATTTTAGGGGAATCATCTGCTTCTCTCAGAAATTTTCAAGAGCAAGTTGTGGGGGAGACCAGGCACAGGTAGGAGCGGCTTCGGGACCCATGCGAGCGCTCCGCGTTGCGAGGGACAGGGCGAGGACCATTCCATTGGCCCGTTCGGGGCGCTACACACGACTTGGCCCGCGCGCACAGAAAAGGCGAAAGTGGATGTTCCCAAAGCGCCTGCGTGTCGACTGAGTTGGGGAACAGGAATCGATCTGACACCGGTACCGTGTGGAAGGCCAAATGTATCGAAGGGAAATGTGTCCTAATTGGGAGGTGCTTTATCCTGAAAAGTACGGTACGTCTCCATTGGCCTAAAGAAATCAGTCAAACAAGCTGGCATTATGGCTCGCTGTCGAATGTAACAGAGGGGCAATATAAGCCACTAGTTTATAACCTTAATGTGCTCACCGGGGGCACGGCAGTGCTGCAACTCCAATAACACTTTCCAACTTGCCGCTCCTTGGTTTCGAGCGACGCCAGGAGAAACACAAAGGAGAATAACCAAGCTCCGGTGTGTTAGGGAAACATCTCTTGAGTGAAAATCGTTATGGGCTAGGGACATGATGTCCATGTTTCGGGTCTAGTCAAGTTGTAATTAGTGGATAAACCGAGGAATCTGCGCGTTCCCTCTCTTTGATAGCTGCTGATGGCACGCTGAACTTGAAGCTAAGTTGCTAGAAACTCGGTTTACAACGTCGGCGGCCAGTCGAATACCAGCACGGGATTGAAAAGTCGTGATTGGTCGGGCAGCAATTGAGACTCCCAGCGTCCCACTTTTGGTCTCTGATAGCTGGCAATGGGAGTGGCTGCTAGAAAGTGCACCGGCAATAGTTGACCACTCGCTTACGGCATTCAAGAGCCCCTGATTGGTTGAAAAGTCAAGTTTGAAATTCCAAATTTCAAAACTGGTGACATCGACATGATTGGACGCCGTATACACAATTATCACGATATGCAACACTGGCACCATTCTCGTGAGTGAGTTATTCGGCTCAAATGTTCAATAACGTCAGTATGAACCCATCTGGGGCTATCGCTGATTGCGGACGCTGCGTCTGCATTGGTACCGGTGCAGATCAAGTCTGATCCTTGGTCTACGCGACGTATTTCGAGTTCAAACTCGAATTGGGTCGAGCCCCTAGTCGAGCCAGATGACATGACGCAAGGTTTGACTGACGTGCTGACGTTGACAGAGACGGTCTTGCTGACGGACGCATAACCAAACGCATAACGCCATCTTAGGATAAATAAGGATCCTGGTTCTTGGAAATGGTACAGCATTGAGTGATGTCGGCCAATATCTTAGAGAAGAGGGTCCGGTATGTGAAAAAAAAAACCACGACACTCTTGACGACCTTGCCAGAAACTGATCAACTGAACATATATTGTTCAAATTTGTTATTATTGGTTCGGTTCTCACGGCACGGAAATTGCAAGTTCGAGCCGAACTTGCTCGGTCAAGTTCGAAATATCGTTGTGTCCAAGTTCTTGTCAGCGACTTGGTGTTCTTAGAGCATGACTGTATACTACTAAATCCTCTTTTAAAGTTAGGTCAGGAGGCGCACACACACAAATGAACCGTACCATTTCTGAGTCACCACGCACAGCACATCATCACGTATGGTGACGAAATATGGAAGGCACGCGGCTCTATCATATCAATTGAACGGGACGCCCTGAGGTCGCGATCTGTCAGCACCGGGTTCGTAACTTATTCTAAGGCCGGAGGGTTCAAACCACTGCGAGCTAGTAAGCCCTCTCTCGTCCTAAGCTCCTTTCAGAATCTAGAACTAAAGGAATATGCTGTATATGGAGCTTACTGGAGTGGTGTCAATACTCAACTCGGTTGGTTTGGCACCCCACGTGAAGATGTGTAGCCAATGAAAATGATTGCCACAGTGGCGGGGCAAATGTGGGCAGGGCAGCACGACTCGGAGGAAATGTTGATAACCCTACCGGTTACTCGGAGACTCGTCATTAGGTCAAGAAAGTCGGACGCCGTAAACTCACCATGCCCGCACTTAGTTCAGCCATTGTTCTCTTCATCCCCTCTATAGTCTCGCAGGCCTGGCGGCGATTTCCAATCCGTATCCCGGCCGACAATTACAGCCAATACCGGTGACTTGTATATCCTTTGGGGTCCTCCACGATTTTACGACCCAATCAGGTGTGTATTCCTCTGATAGGTGGGATGCACTTTCCTGCTGCCGAGGATGTCTAGTAGCACCGTAGTTGATCTAGCTATGACGTGTTCCAGAAGCTTGAAACGCTTGAAACGCATGGCGCGTTGCCTTTCCCCCTTCCGCTTCGTTCTGCTCCTATTCTCATTCTCTACCACCTTGCCATGTCGTTGTCAAACGAAGAGCGTACCCGTCTCAGTCCCTCCACCACTCTCTCCACTGTAACACAAACGCTCCCCCCCCTTCCAACTATATCATCGGCTCGGCTTTTGAGGCAAGTATTCACCCACAGTAGCATGAGCGCGGGACCCCGGAATGGGTTTGAGGCGCCTCACGATGATCCAATGCGCGATAACGAAGGGCAGGTCCTCCTCCTCCCTCCTTCATCAGTCGACTAACGTCTCTGGAAGATTGGCGCACATAGGGGATGGAGTCCTTGGTCTGGCGGTTACCGATCTTATTCAAGGCCGTTACCCACGTTTGCACGTCGGTCCCACCTCGGTTTGTTGGAGCGTCGTCGTTCGCATCGTCTTCATTTTCTTACCATAGGCCGTCCAGAAAGTACGAGACCGCATCAAGTGTGGTGGTACACTCGCAAAAATGTAATATGTCTCTCCCCTAACGTCAGTTAAGCAGTGCTGACACGTGTGCTACCAGCACCATACAGTATAGGCTTCATGAAATGCTGAGGGGTGAAGGTCCTCGTCTCAGGGATGTGCGGAGCGTGCAAGGTATAGTCACCGCGCATTTCATGCCCTCCCTCGTCGTCCTTAATTTGTCGTCCTGTCCAAAGTGAATGTCTTCAAGGTACTTCTCTTCTGAGCCTTTGTGATCCGTGGAGACCTTTTGAAACCGATTACAGGCCTACGTGGGTGGACTGTTCAAGGAACAAGGCGTCGATGTCGTCAAGAGGTGGCTAGACCCACTCTTTGAACCGTTCGTCGACGTTGCATACTGGGCTGAGCGGCGGCACCATCTCTCGCTGGAGCCCGCAGCACCAGCGACACCCTCTCCTACACCTTCCCTATCCCCTCCGCTTCATTGGATAGCACCTTCTCCGAGCCCTCCGGGACGGGCTGCGGAGGGCCTGAAGCAAGTTGACGTCAAGGGGGGATTGGAGGCAACGACAGCCCGAAATAGACCTCCGCAACAACGTCACAACTCCGCAGCAGCGGGAGCCTCTCCGAGGGCGACAGATGGGCCTAGAGGTCGGCATACGCGGCGAAGAATCGGCTCGCGAGATGGCGGAAGAGGGGATACAGGTGAGTACGACGGGACATCATGGTGATGATTCCCGCCGAGGGCGAGTACGGCCCAAATATTGCGCCTGACGCTTTCTGTTCTTATTACCAGATGCACTCAGGTCCGAGTCTTTGTACATCGGTCGGCATTCTGGTACGTCGCCTCGACGACGCTCGCCGGCAACTGCAGAGTCGACCGAGAGGAGTGCGAGGAAGCGGCTGAGGTCGAGGTAGGGCGATATTAGGTTGGTATCAGTGCTACATTTGCGCGTTTCATCTGATCTGGGTCCTCACCGGCTTAAACGCAGGAAGCGCCAAGGGAAGCGTTGCGAAAGTTGCTGCGAAAGTTCTCGGACTCTACGAAGGGACGCATAAAGGACGGAAAGATGCTGAGAGTGAAGGGGGGATGTAATATGTTCGGTTTCACCTACTATTTATACAAATAGGAAAAAAAAAAAAAACAGAGCCCAAGCCCCGGTGGTGTTCAAGTTGGTGGCTGGTTGGGGGCGTCCTTGTATTTGATATGCATCCCTTTCTAGGGGGTGCTTCTCCGAGTACTACAACACCACGATAACGCCAAGCGCTGACGTGAAAACCACTGGCAGAAAGGCTCAAAGCGTGTGCAGCTCCCACTAGGCTGTATTAAGGTTGTTCCGACTCTGACAGCATCCGTATTCATTTCCCTTATCGTGTGGACCGTGAGGAGGGTTCTTCTCAAGTCAGCTCCGAGTCTTTATACGGATGAGAAATCAAAAGAATTAACGCATTCAAGTTGGTGAGAGACTCTTGATGAGACCCCGTATTACTGTATCGCGAACTCTGCTCCGCGGCGGCCGATCATGATGTTGGTTGGTCGTAGGTGTATTGTTTGGTGTATTGATCAAGGTATTAATTGATTTGATGTAATGTTGATATTCTATATGCGTCGATACTCCCGAGGCATATTGAATTATTGATCTACTATCAAGTCTACTAATCTGAATCCACTCAGGCTACTGTAACGACGTCTGTCGCAGACCAAAATCTGCTCTGGCTGATATCTGGGGTTCAACAGGGTATCACATATCGTGGTGTCTCTGACATGTGCATCGTGATAGATGGTACGTCTCTGGGGTCAGAAGATACCCACTGGCAGGATTTTCACTCACATATGGCACGGCACCCACGGCATCATTCGGCGGACGAATCATTGGACAGGAGCTTGGCATCTGGTGATGTAGTGGTGGTGATGTAGTGGTAGCAATGCCAGCCCATGGTGTGTATTTTTCACACTTTCACACAGCACAGTTGGGGGCGTTGGAGCGGAGAGAGAAGGTATGTACTGTAATGGAATCAGATCGAAGGGGCCTCGGGCTGGGACCGGTGTGCTACTGGACATAGCTTCTCACTGGAAGTTGGGAGTAATCCGTGGACCATTTTTCTGCTCCGAGGCTCTGGAGTATCACCAACGTGAATGCGACCCTCGTTTCGGGGCCACTAGGCTACATGCTAAACAGACTCTCAAAGCCCTGATTCAGGTTTAAGCGAAGCTTCTGTTGGAGGCCCCTTGGCTTACTGTGAATCATATCACTGGCACGCATCTGTCTCCCCTTGACTTGTCCTTAGATTATGCCACTTTGGTGAGATCCGCATAGTTGCTCGAACTTTTAACGCTCAGTTTGACTGATTTTTGTGATACCATCAAGATCCCCCCGGAGATCTTGATGGTGCGGTCACCCCACTTTCTTGCTTGGCTACCGTTAATGTCTCTACGTGTCTTTGTTTTTTAGTTTTCACGGTACTGTTTTATGTGTGGTAAACTTTATGGCGGCATACTATTAGCAGCAAACGAACGTGTTGGTCTATCCGAGTCGTCTTGATAATAAAAATTTATACACAAGTTTGTACTGGAGTGGACTTTGCGATCGCCAAGCCACGTTGAGCTATTCGTTTCTTGTGCATGCCAAGGTGGTTAGATATACCACACGGCTCAAAGAGAATACGCAAAATAGAATACGATGGCCTGATCAAAAGTCACGGTGTCGAACGTCAAGGGCCTCGAGGCTTCGCGGCAATTGATCTGGTTGCACACGGCCACGCACAACTGCGTCATCGACCGTGACTCAGAGTCAGATCAGCCATACTCCTTCCTGCGCACCATAGTGTCCCACTGGCACGAGGGAAAGAACCCTCGATTCGAGTTGAATGGGGAATGTAACGGTTATGTAATATGGGTAATCGTCAGAAAGAAGCCAAACACCGAAGCCCTATTTGTGTTCTCCGGTGCGCCGAATCGATCATCCTGCTCGACAACCGAACACGTTGGCCAAAGCCGAGGGCCTGCTTTTCCAAGGATACCTCTCCCAGGATGTTTACCGTTTTTGTAGTCTCTTCGTGGTGACACAGCAGATATCGTCAAACGCACAAGGTACGTGTCATTTGCCACGCAACACCAACCACGTCGGTGGTACTGCACGCCGCTGCCCTTCTTCTATTCATAATCAAAGAAAAATCTTTGTACGTGATGGTCTCTACCGAGAGTTGGGAAGTGGACCCCGTCAACGAGTATTCCGCTCGCCTTCCAGTTACGGCACATACGAGAACGTACGCAACGAACATTTCTGCCGCCAGTGCAGCCCCTACCTCCACCAATGCACGTGAACAGAGCGAACGAAGGCGCAGAACAGGCCATACAAGGACGCATCATCCACTCGTGGCTTCATTGATGGAATGTCTGTGATACTCTGCGGCCGGCCATCAGGATCACTCACGCCTTCGAGTTATTGGCCAGACTCGCTGCCGAGTGCTGGTGCCACGATCATGAAGACGAGTTTGTCTTGGGCTCACACTCCAGCCTTCAAAAATTGAGTAGCGAGCAGAGGTCTGGAGGTTCTCTTACCCCCTTAGAAGCTAACCTGTTGGTTTCAGCACCAGGTCACAGGAAAACGGAAGGGCCAAATAGGCGCTAGCATGAACGGCCCCGAGACGTGCGCGCGGGTGTTTAGCGAGGCGAGGGAATGTATGAGGTACCGTTACGACATTCTCGTTATCTCGCTCGGAGGCGCTATACACGTGATGGATTCTCCTACACGCGTTCACTGAGGAAGATGGCCCCGAAGCACCGCTGCTGCACCTGCATGCCGACCAAGGAAGGACCTTGCGCACCGAAGATGGGTAGGCGTCGAACAGGTGTCCCACTGTAGTTTGGGATGTGTTTCGTCCTAAAAACGTGACCCTTTTGACCTACGGAGACCAGTCTTGAATGAGATGACATCGAAGCTGTCAAACGTAACTGAGGGTAATCAGCCATAGGCTTACAACTATAACCTTCACGACAGCAAGTACTGTGATTTACAGAGCGTATGAGGTCAGGCCAGAGGGGACAGAAGAGATCGCCCAAATTGCCAAATTCTAGTGTGCTGGGGAGATATCCGAGTGGACACCCACGCATTCAAGCGGGGGCAGCCAGTAACATTGACAATAAAGCCGGGATGACCCAACGACAACAGTAATTCGTTCGGCTCGAATGTCGACAGCTTCGATGATTGCGAGACACGTATGGGCGCCATTTTCCTCGCTTGACCAAATTATTCGGCTTGGACGTTCAATCAAGCATTCAATATCGTCCTATCAGAGCTATCTCCATTTTTGCAGAGCAGCAGATGCTCCGTCTGCAAACAGAAACCCACATGGCCCCATAGTATTGTATTTCGAATTTAAACTCGAATTGGGTTGAGCCGGGTGGGTGGCGGTTCGATTTTGCTACCAATGAGCGATGCGCCCATAACCGTGGTCCGCTGGCAAGCGCCACCCTGAGTTCATTATGCACATCCCATGCCACAGTAATGAGCGGTCTGGGCCTTGGGAAATGGAATAACTTCCTTCTATAGAAAAAATGGGTGGGGCCACCTCAACGAAGTTACTCTTAATATAACCTGTCATAAGTAGTCCGTCGATCGACGTCGTTTCTTTTTGATTGATGCTGACGGGGATTCCGGACCGGTGCTCGTAAGTATCGACCGACACTTCTTTACCGCCGACATTCTCAGGCTGATGTGTTCTTGCCAGTGTCAGCGTCATAGCGCTACCTTGTCTGGTTGTGCCAATCTCAGAGTGACGTTCTACAAAGTCCTCTTGTAAACGCATCGGTCCTGGACGTGCGTGCCCGTGACTGTATTATTTTGAAGTTACCACAGGAATAGAGCGTCAGTGCAGGGTATGGAGCTTGGACATGGAAGATGTCAAATGTACGTCAAGTAACTTACGCACGATTCTACAATATCATTCATTATTGATCGATAGAAGTCGACCTTCTGAAGATGCTGCGATCACCTGTCAACACTGAAGGCCAGACGGTTCGAATCACCGCTCGCTAAGCTTTCTCATCCTAGGCTCCTTTCGGAGTGTCCATGTCATTATGCTGTTTGCGGAAGCATACCGGACCAAGTACCGGACGAGGTGTTACAGTAATGACTGACTCGGTTATTCAGTTCAAGTTTGGGGTCTCACGTGAAAGCGTGTAGGCCAATGCAGTAACAGGATCACCTCCCCAAAAACAGCGGCTGGATAATGTGGGCCGAAATCTGAAAGGGGAGACTCAGAGCATGATTGAGTGTCCTCACTCGCGCACTGATGAAAACGTGAAGCAATGCGGAGGCCATGAAGTCGTAGATCCGAGATTCATTATGCCTGCAGGCATTTAGATCACTGGCAGTTAGCTGGTCTTCTTAATATCCCCGCCAAGCCTTGGGACAAGTAAGTCCAACAACTAATACCTAGTACCGGTGACCCGTAAGTCCTCCCGGCATCCTCTTCCATGCCGTCAATTAATTGACGGTGTGACGATGCCTTAGATAGGTGGGGATGGGCCTTACTGCTGTCGAAGATATCCGATGGGTCGGTAGCTATGTATTAGTAAGTGGATCTAACCCTGGTCGGGCGTTTTCCAGAAGCTCTAGACGCAAGGGAGTGTCCTTTAATCCGTGTCCCTTTATTGCGCTGCCCCTACCCTCACTCACCACTTTTCCATGCCACCACTATCCACGGCAGAGCACACCCCTACCCCTTCTTCCTCTTCCACTCTCCCAGTTGCTGTAACTAACACACTGCCGCTCCTTCCAGAAATACAGTCAACGCAGACTCGGGAGCGAATATTCACCCACAGTAGTCTGACCGCGAGGCGCAGGGGTGAGTTCGAAGCGCCTCGAGATAATCCAAGCCGCGATAACGAAGAGTGAGTTTGCCGTTCTACTTCTTTCATCAATCCGATCGATTGGATTTTCTGTAAGATTGGCACACATCGGGGACCAGGTAGTTAGCCTGGCTGTTACCGATCTCATCCAGGGCCACTACCCGCGTTTGCGTGTTGGTCCCACCTCGGTCCGTCGCCGCATCGTCCTTTGCATCGTCCCCGTTTTTCTCACCACTGGCGAACCAGAAATTGCGAGATCGCATCAAGTGTGGCGACGCCCTCGCGGGAATGTAATGTGTTTTTCCTTTTGTCCAATTACTGTAAGTCGTACTAACATACCGTGTGCTTCAAGTGCCGTGCAGTATGGTCTTCATGAAAGTCTGAGAACCCAAGCTCCCAATCTTAAAGCTTCTCAGAGCGTGCAAGGTATAGCCAATATGCATATCATTGCCTCTCGCATGACCCTTAACCTCTCGTCATATCCAAAGTGGATGTGTTCAAGGTACCTGCCTTCTCCGGGTTCTCGATACCGTGTGGGGACCTTCTGAAGATTAATATAGGCCTACGTAGGCGGGATATTCAGGGAACAGGGCATGGATGTCGTCAAGCAATGGCTCGATCCGCTCTTTGGACCCCTCTTAGACGTTGCGTACCGGGATGAGCGCCGCGACCACCTCGTGATCGGGCCTGCTGCAGTAGCAACTACCCCTCGCACGCCTAACAGCGGGCGCAAACGGCGAAGGACTAGCCTGCAACTCGGTGCAAGTGGAGATGCAGGTAAGAAGTTGTCACTATGATACTCGCATTGCGCATGGTGTGAAACCTGACACTTTGTCTTACTCTCACTAGATGCACCCGACTCTGGGACCACTGATAGGCCTACTAGCGCGTCGCCGCGACGACGCTCGCCGGCGACTGCAGGGTTGGTCGAGAGGGGCTCGAGGAAGCGGCGTCGGTCGAGATAGGGTGGTGCGATATCACAGATATGACAGTACCTCGTCTGCACCCCAAGGCTCCGTCCTTGTCTGGACACTCTCACCGCGGCCGGATTTAAATGCAGGAGGAACAAGGGGAAGGACCCGAAAGGCACAAAGAGACGCACGAAGAACAGAGAGGTGATAAGAATAAAGAGAATTGTGATTTAGTTCAGTCTGTAATTATATATATATCGAAGAAAAAATAACTACGCTTACTACTAGTAGTACTTTCGGGATTGACTTGATTGGCACCCGTCCTCCTGACACTGCGTGCATTGTTGCAGGGCCCATCCTAACTTACAGTAATCGTTCACGGAGGCTTTTACGAACCACTGCCTTCGGTTCTTCGGCTACAGTAGTAGCATCTGCGCGCCAATGGTGCGACTCCGATCGCTAGCGCCACCCGGTTGGACTCTGCTTCCAGAATTGGCGTCGCGACGCACGTCGCTGCGGAACTTGTAAACGCGATCCACGGCGCGAGAAACCTTCTAAAATGCATTGGTGAATCCCGAAAGCCTGCACGTTCATGGTTCGCTTGCTATCGCGTCAGTGCTCTGGCGGTCTGCATGGAGTACGCTAGCGCTGTCACTGGCGGCGGGCGGCCCACTGTGGTCGCATTGAAATACCTGTGCACGTTTACGCACATGTTCCAAACGCCTTAGCAAGGCTCTGCAATTGCGGTCGTACATTGTATGGACTTCTGAGATACGCGCGTTGATGGCACCGCCGCCATGAACTTTGGCGCCAAAGTCATCTTTGCTAGCTCCTCAGGTCTTACGTCGACGCTGCCACTCCCATGTTTGTGTGCTTGTGCTGTCGTGCATAGACGTACACGTCGCGCTCGTGGTCGTACCACATTTCTTAACTACTTCTGGTCGTGATACTTCATGCTTCATGTGTCGACTTGTGGTCGTTCTTCCGAGGTGCGGCGGAGGAGGGCATAGTAAGCTGCATCAGACTTGGACCCATTTCTCGGCGTCGCACGATCACTGAGACGAAGGTTAGTCAAAGGGTAGGGCACCATGATGCCATCGTGTCGCTGCTGGTTGGATTAACCTGAGGGCGGTCGCTAGTTGGAGATAAATGGATAAACTTGAACCCCATATCACATTATATAACGCCCCATATATGATTGTATACGATAATAGCCCGAGTAGATTGAATGCCGAATCGCTGCCGTCAGAGATGAACTGGCCAAGGGCATGGTACGGTTTGTATAGGCACCATAATTTTGGACGGCTGCAGTCGCATACGGTACCGTTAGCAGTCCTGGTCACAATTCAGCCCGGCTGACCGTGCACAGAGCCGGGGCGCTCTCCGGGTCCCTCGCATCGTGCCCTGGCAGTCCAGCTCCAAGATTTCTGGAGCGTCGACTGTCACCAACCCGGTACGGGAGTGGGCGTGATAGGTGGGAGCGGGCCGCCCAGCTGGGAGATGCTGGCACAGGGCTGGCACAGGGCTGGCTGGGGTGTGCAGAACGTCAAGTATAGCCGCATGACGGTTGAGATACCCTGCGCTGCATTACTGTCAACGCTGCCTACTTCGACGGAGAGTGCTGGTGGGAGCGCGAGTAAGACGGGCGATGCAACCTGGTTCCGTGACATAGACTGGGATGGAGGGCCCGCGCAGGACCGTACAGAACACGCCGAATCGAGCAGATGATACACGCGGGCACGAGGTTCGCCGACCATGAGTTGTTGCATATAGTACGGAATGGCTGCCCAAATCAGGGAGACGCAGCAAACGACACGCGCCTGACGTGGCTAGAGCGGGTCCAAATCTGGGCGATAGACCACCGACGTGGCTAGGACGAGTCATTAGAAGAACCGCAATTGGTAGCGAGCGCCCTAATGTGGCCCACTCCAGTACGAAAAATCCTTAGGAGTCTAATAGGAGACCACGGTTAGCAGTTAAAAGACACAATCGTTGCGCAATGTGGCCGGTCTATGCCAGAGCGACGAGGGAGAGTGAACGAATGAGGCCGGCACGTGCTCGTTCCTCCTTTTCGTGCTACCATCTGTAATCTGTACCCGAGCTCTCGACTGGTTCATAAACACTTTTATTTTACCCACCAGCCACACCCTGTAATCGCCAGTGTCGATGATGAGGCTCCGTGCTTTCCGATCTTCATCAGCCGAGCTTCTGGGAGGCCCGTCGCGACCTTGCCTCGGAAACGCAAACGCCTCATCCTCGATCGAGAAGCATGAAGTGGTGCTTTTGCCTTTTCTCTATGCAGTCCGCCAGCCTATATATTCTCGCTACTACCGAACCTAGAACGGAGAGCAAGGTAGTGACTCGCAAAGATAAAATCTTAGGGATTTGTCAAGGGATTTGTACCAAGTAGGCTGTATACTTGGTTGGTTGCCTGGCGACATCTTAGTTCACATCACCTGGTGTGAACAGAGCCTATCTGACATCCGGACTTAAAAGTGGGATCCATTCCAGAGTCAAGTCCGGAGTCCTTAGTGGGGACAAGAGCGGGCGATCCATGCTGTAGCCTCGATCGTGTAAGAAAGATTTCATAGCTGGTACACTAAGGTTGGCATCGAACAAGTGTCCGAGTCACAGTCACGAAACGGATTCCAACTGAAACCGACTGTGTCACTTCTAAGATGTAAATATGTTTCCCATTATCCACGACCCTTTCAAAAGGCCGAGTGCCAGTGAAGACCTAGAAGCTCACGACGCCGGGCAATGAATGCACTTCCCCTACACTAGACTCGTAACCAGCCGTCCGAATGAGGATTTATGAGGGGTCGCAAGCGAATGGAGGATCGAGCGTCCTTAGCGCAGCCGGCACCTCATAGAGCGAACGGTCACTGGTGAAGCCGGTGGAGGCAGAGTGTTTGGTGAAGCGTGGCACGTAGTATCGCAGAATATAGTTTTTTGTAATTAAATCGTTTTGCACGTTTGCTTTCGAGTTTCAACATTGCAGACAT
>JAKEYF010000463.1:0-39917 GCA_021527775.1 Lactarius sanguifluus | reverse complement strand
GAATATTAAGGGTCCCTGGGGCTGTAGAACGAAACCCATAGCCACCGCAGCACTAGTAGAAGTTTGAGCGTTCAATACTGTGGGGTACAATACGGATCACTCACACGACAGGCTGACTTTGTCATACTACACCTTTGAATTCAGTATCAGTCTCAGGGAGGTACAGAAGACCTACCGTAGACTGGCTGACCCGCGGGGAGGAAGGCGTTGTTCCTTCCAGTCGGGAAGTTTGCTAGCGAGCGCCGAAATATGCTCCAGATAGGCAACATGTCTGAATGAGGGAGTGAGTCCCAGGCGCAATTGGGTATGGAAAGACATGCCGTATGGAAAGGGGGTCATCAGTCGTTGCCGTGGAGTGTAGGAATGTTGCGACCGATGGATAGGACGGCCTCCAGCGCCTAGTCGCAATCATGTATAGACTCGCAGAAATAGAAACCCTGATCTATAGAAACGAGAGTAGTAGGGTTATGAACAGGCAGGCTTGCACGGAATTACCTCTGCGAAGCTAACATCGGCACCCTCGAGGAGGAGGGCGAAATATCGGTCTAGTAGGGGGACGTCCCGGTACCCAACGTTTGTCCAAGAAGCATCCCAAGATTGTGAGCGTCTTTGTCACTAATAGACCCATGAGGTGCCGTAGGCAGCTGAGGTGGCTTTAACGTACTTGCAAATGCAGAATCGCCAAGGAAATCGAGTGGCAGCGCAAGGATCCAGTCCGATAAGCCAGGGCACGAAGCGGGTCTCGGCCTTCCAAGAGCGCCTTCATAGGACGTAGTGGCAGAGTAGTTTTACAGCTATTGACCTGACAGCTTGGTGAATACTCACCGGTAATAGTAGCTTCCCAGAAACCAATAGTATCTGGTTTTATGTTTCGTGTACATGCGAATCTAACCGCGACAATACCCAAGAACCATAGCTGGTCAGAGTGTTGCTTTGGCCAGTTCTTCGCACCTATATTGTCAATAGCTTAGCCATATTCCACGTCATCTAGAGCAGTATTGACACACCCCGTGTGAGTCCTGCGAGCATCTCGGCGCCGGCCCGTTGCTTGAACCGATCTGTGTCCCACAACAGCAGTTCTGTCGCGTTTAGAATATTCTCGAACCCTACGCCTTGTGACATCTTGGCTGTATTGTAATGAGCGTCAAGAGCGGCCCTCAAAGCCGGAAATTATTACCAATGGATTGATGAATGCAACATTGTCTGTTCTCAGCTCGGGAGAAGTCATGTTTCGACTGGATTCTTGACCCCAAAGCACCATTAATTTTTCAAAGTAGTCCGCCCTCTGCGATCACCTCTCCAATAGCGTCAAGCGCCTCTTTGGATTCGGATTCCCATGAGATTAGAGGGTCCCCGGATGGAACAGGTATATATGCCTTGGTTTGAGGTGCCCACGTAAGAAAGCCAGAGTGTGGCTTATCAACATAGAATGCCCTATACATTTCATTGTCAGTTGCCATTGTCCGGGGCTTCAGGGTTGACTTACTCATCCTCGATTCGAGGGCACCTTACTGATATAATCGTGGAACTGCGTGTCATTTCTGATTGACACGTATTTCGCGACGGGACTTCTCCACTCATCCAGCCAAAGGTCAGTTGACGTGTTTGAGTACGTGCGCATCTTGATAATACCCAACAGCTTTACCACTCCCCTGCCAGAGTTGTGTTGGGTGAAATATCTGTCACCTGATGAGAAAAATGTGCACGGACTTTTGGGCGGTCGCTCGAAGCGGCGGATGTGGGCTCAATGTGTGATTGATGAAGAGTCTAGCTACGTCGGCGAAGGAGGCAACATCCCGTCGGAGAAGCCCACTCAGAAATTGGAGGGCTAGATGTGTATATCGCCACTGGTGCGGCATCAGCGGGCGTGGCATTTCGACAATACCGGGTGACTCACGTGGGTGGTCGGTCTGAGTGCAATCTCTGCGATCGCAGAGACCTGAGGACATCACCTATTACTACGCGGAATATTCCAGACTGATAAGTGGCTAACCGTCTCGCTATACTTGTTCTCCCCTAGCCAGGACACGTGTACTTGACTTCTGCAGCGCTTCGCCGAGGAGATCGTGGTCGATCAGATTCGAGGAAAACTCTACGCTGAGTGCATCCGCAGCCAATTTAACCCCTAGAACGCTGTCAGTGTAGGCATCTGTCCGCGTCGTCTCTTCTGCTAGATTAGCAATCGCGTCGTTCGCAACAGAGCTCACTAGCTTCTGAATGGAAGGTGGTAGGGCGATACAATGTTCTATCAGCTAACTGCCTCAACAAGCGATATGTGTCTGATACCTTCTCTTGATGCTGGCACTCAAGCAACGCCAACAAATATCGACCGTACAAGTCTGGGTCTTTCGGATCTTCGAGTCTTGGTCATGAGGGCGGACTATGACGAATGCAACAAGAATAACCTACCAGAAATGGCGTAGACGGCTGCATCTACATTAGCAATAGCACTCGAAAATAATACCGGTATCTGACCTATCCCTTTACTCCACAAGATATACAGGCTCCCTTCATACGATCCGGGTCGGATCCTTTCGACAATGCATCGTAAACGGAAGGGAGGATTAACTTCGTTGACCTAACGTAGTACTGTAAAGAGTGAGTAAATGGAACCAACAACATGATGCGTCGCTTACACCACACACGTTCCCTAGAACAGCCTGTGCATGTCTACATTATCTCAATAGAGTAGTTCGCTCGATTCGCTAGACACCCACCTTCGAACCCTCATGTACGGAGAGAGAGACAGGTCTGTGAGATCTTTGATGAGGTGATCATCAAGTTCGGATCGACGTCTGTACAACGCATGCATGTATACTCGTCCACTGTGGTAGACAAGTGCACGCTTGAGATGAACTAGACGAGAGTTCTCTTTCTGGCGGGGCCATGCCCGATTTATTCTGAGAGAGATATGTCAGAGAAATTTCGTGCGTGAACAATGATTACCGACTCCCGAGCACCAGCATAACTCCTTTGCAAACTAGTCAAAGTCACCTCTTCCCAACGCATAATCGAGCAGGTAGGCATCGATGGCTTTGACCACAGAAAGAACCGCGTCAATGTGGTCCTCGCCTTCGTACCCCTGCATCAGAGCTGACGCCGCATCGTGTGCCACCCGACCAAGTCGTTGGCGTTGACTATGCGCCATTGGTATCGCCGGTCTGTGGGATCCGTCAACGTAAAACCGGCTCGAACGTCGATCGTTTGTACAACAAGACGTTCGACCTCTGAGTCCGGATTTAATCCGGTTTCGACCACGCTCTTGGGAGGTTCCTTGTAAAGCGTAGGCAGGCCCTGCCATGCAGATCTGGCAATATGCAGGTATCTGCCATGTTACAAGTCGTCAACTCTCTTGGGGCTTACGAAAGGAAAAAATAAACGGCCTGCCTGCAGAAATCATTACGAGCCACTCCACGCCAAGACCCGACAGATGGTAGAAGAGCCTCGATCTTATCCAATGCCGGGGAAACAATGTGATTGAGGATCTCGAGGGCAAAGGAAATCTCGTCGTTTGATGCGACTGCGGTAGACTCAGCCCACTACCATTCGTCACGCGAGTTCCTGACTCACCATGCCATTCAATCTTAACATCCTCAGCCTTGTGAACTCTTCCCCAATGCGAATTATGATCCCTGTCGAAATCTGGTCGACTCTGTAAGCGACAGAAGTTGCGATCAGTCATGGATCATACCTTCACTGTTCCACTCATCCGTGTTTACAAAACGCGCGTTGAGAGGGTAGACCCCAACAAGTGTACTGAGCACACGATTAATCAGACGGCCAGCACCACTATATCCTCTCTCATTGAGAGTCTTGTCTGCCAGTAAAGACAGGAGTTCTATGATATCGTCTTTATGCTTCAGAAGCTGATAAGATAAAGCTCAATGTCAGAAGCACGGCCAGATCCCAGGCTTGTACTTGTACACACCACGGTGCCGTCATGACCAAAACATCCACGAAGAATGGACATGTCTGCAACAAAGAATTACTAATGAGGCAATAGTCTGACGTCGGAGGCCGTACTCCAGTGCAACGTTGTGTCAGAAGGTATGGCGACATTGCTCGACGTTGTTCGCACGCTCGAAGCACCGTGTTTCAGTTCTTCTTTAATCTGCGACAGGCAGAAAGGCAGGAACTTGTCGATTGTCTTAACGGGACGCGCCAAAGCGAGACTCGAAATAAGCTGCCCGATTGCCTTCACCGCATTCGACTTTGCATTTGTTGTGACGTAGTCATACACAAGCTTGAGGACGAGATCAAAAAGCGGGTCCGAGAGATGAAGGCAGATGAGGTCCAGCATGCTTTTGATCGACTTGATTACACTTTCCTCCTGCTTGCCCCCAGTTGTGTTCTTCTTGCCTCCTTCCTCGGGAAGATTCTCGTATAAAGACAAAACGCGGCGGAAGAGAGAGGTAACCCAATCTGTAACATTACTGAGTAGACCGATTGGCTAACCAAATGATACGTACCGGCGAACTCTGCCGTACTCTCACGAACTAATATTCGTTCTTCAGCCCTGCTCAATGTTGGGGAGGTACCAAGCTCGGTTCCATCCGGGAGGTGCGTCACCTCGTCAACATCCATGGTTTCACCTGGTGCATCGCTTGAGAACGACAACCCTGACTGGGTAGACGAGAGGTCCCCGATCTTGATGTTCTGAATAACGGCAATTATGAACGAGGTCGCACAAATGGTCTTAGCTGGATCATTCTTCGGGGTAGAGACAATCAGAGTGAAGGCTATTGAGGCTATTGACGTCACGATAATCGACTTACGAGGTCAATGCCGGGGATACACATTTCCAAAAGAGGTAGGATGTGTTTCTGTCCGCCTAACCAAATCTTCTCCGAAGACAGAGGAAGCGACACGCCTGCAAGCATACTCAAGACAGCAGTGGTGCGATGAGTCTCGTTGACAACTTCGAGTCCGCTATATGCGCGCTCGAGGAGCTCGGGCATGACAAGGGTAGGCTCTAAGAAAGCCAGAGAGCGCAAGGCACCTTGAGCGAGCCCCATGGATACAGGGTCCTTTGAAAACATAGCCAGGAGAGCTGGTGTCCGCAAGGACAAGACAAAGGCTCTTCGAATGCCAGGGGTCAACCGATGTGTCTGAGAACCAAAAGATCAGTGAACTGCCACGATGACGAGAAGCCGGAAGCAGACAGGGGGGGTTTTACAGCTCGACAATTCCTCTTCGTGCCAGCGCTTGCAGAACTCAGATGTCAAAGAACGGAGGAACTGGGTCAACTAGAGCCAGACAGATGAGTAAGCAGATAAGGGAATACAGTGGCTGGCGCACACTCAGGGACCATATCCCCGAATTCGACGGGTGGAAGAAAGACTCAGTGCTCGTGATGAACTTATCTAATGACTCCATGGCTTTTGAACCCGCAATACACCCAGCTTGAGGGGAAGGAAATCTGCCCTCCCCTTGTGAAGGTGTAAGTTCAGTACGGACAGGACCATCGACGGCCATCGAATATACCATCGTTTTTGCAAGGGAAGCTGAGCGGTTTCAGCCTCGTCTCACCAGCATATTACGATAACTCACAATAGCGATTGACGGTTTTTCTGATCCTGAGAGACGAGGGACTAGCCTTCGCATCTGCATATGCACCCGTAGTACTAGCACCCTGATTTGGAAGCACTCAGCTTCAACTGCGAGCCACGTATCTTATCTCACTTACCCGAGTTGCTCCTACTGGCACATCTGACAACAACGTATAAGTCACGGACATCTTCATGCCGAAGATCCATCATACGTACTCATAGACCCCAAAGCTTTACTCATGAGGACGGTCCATTCCGTCTCACTCCACATACCGACATCTTTCCATTTCGCACTACCTTCCAGTCCAGCGTTTCCGGCAATTCCAGCAACGTGCTCTTCAGCTAATTCTCCGACGAATTCTATCAATCGCTCATCGAGTAGCACAGAATTGAAGGCTTCCCAGACTTTGAAAATTGTAGGGAGATACAGATGAGTGTGGGTTGGCGGCAGAAACGATGTCATTACAGGAATCATCGTCAAATAGCTCTGTAGAAGATAAATATGGTGTGTTTAATTGGCATGGATGCTCATTAACGCACCTCCTGGGTTATGAGAGGGACGAAAGTTTCAAGCATTTCCGGGATGTCACTTGCGGGGTAATAATACCTAGACCTTTCTGCCACGTAGAGGAATATATTCACAACGTTGCGCCTGGAACCACATCAGGACTGTGGACCCTCTTGGCGAACCCCCACTTACGAAGGGTCCTGAAACCTTGTTTTAACCCAAAGCTCCTTTTGCAAAACTCGCCAAAGTGGCCGCCATGGAAGCTGCAAGTCTTCCGGCTCGAGTTTCCGGCGCGAATCTGACTTGCCTGCGAGCAACCTCGAGATCACACCCGCCCAGCTACGGATCAAGCGCGGTTCGATACCAGGGAGGGTGCAAAGTTCGTAATACAGTCGCACGAGCTTGGCACGAATACGAACGGGTATAGGATACCGCATAAGTAACCAGCTACGGGGGCCAGCACTCAACAGGGAGCAACAGCACAGGCCGGACTGTACACGCGCACCATTGCAACACGCCATCCCAAGTGGCAAGTACAAGCCAGTTCTTTGCCTCAGCGCAAACTATTATTCTTCCAAGAATAAACTCCAGTCGAGTTCGCATTTCATCCTCTGACTCGGCATCATATGGCAGTGAAGCGAGGTAAGTTTGGAGAGATGCACGCTGCTTCTCAATAACCGCCTCTTCGCGGGAAAGGTCCGCACTTTCTATGGAGGGTGACTCTGGTGCTGTAGAAACGTCTTCTTCCTCCATAGCGAAGGTACCCAAGACGTGACTATATGCTTGTGAGAGTATACCGGATGACTGTGGTATGCCATGGATGGCATCCATTGCGCAGACTAAAAATCGGAATGGCAGTTACAGGAAGGAAATGAGGCTAACCACTAAACTGTTGGTGCACTTATATGCTCCCGAATACGATGACGACTCCTAGGTGACGCGTCGCAGCTTCGAGTCCAAAGACGCGTAAGTCATCTATCCGGGCCGTTCTAGACCGTTACCGTGTCACCGGGTCAAGTCACCGGTCACCACAAGGTCACCATTAGTACTGCCAACAACATCATATGCTCCGTCGCGTTCTCCTCTCTGCGGTCCCTCGCCAGAGTAGATCCTACCACCCCCATGTCGCAAATCCACCTAAACTACGACCTTCACGTCTGACCTTCCTGGGTTTGGGTGCTGCCCTGGCTTTGTCCGTGTCAGCGGGCATTGCGCATCTGGATTCCAACGACTTTTCCAACAAGGAGGCCACAGTAGGTAGGCACCTTCTACGACAACCATTTTCTTGACCTACCCCCCTCCAGTTGACCCAGCCACGTCCATCGAATTTCCGGCTGTCTTGCGGATACCATCCAAAGGAACTCTTCCGCCATTCACATTGATCGGTGTTGGCGTGCGTGTCGTATCTTTCCTGAAGATCAAGGTTTATTCGGTCGCATTTTATGCCGACCTCTCCAATCCAAACTTGAAGGTTACTATTTAGCATACGATTATCGCAATAGTTTCAAATGATGCCAAACTAGATTCCACCGTCCGCGAGCCCGGAAGAGAAGGTCCAATATATTGTGCGCAACACAGCATGTGTCCTTCGTATCGGTGAGTTACCCTATCGCTTTGACCAATTGAACCGTCCCATAATGAGTACCGTTGTTCAAGTCCCAACACGTAACACTTCCTACACTCATCTCCGGGACGCATTTGTTCGAACACTACAAATGCGACAGCGGCTTGCTCATCAAGCTGGTGATTTATCACCGGACGAGCAACTCGCGCTCCAAGCGCCGATTTCCCAGCTGAAGACCGTGTTCCCTAACGCGCCATTTGTGAAAGATACACCGTTGGACATCGTGCTCACCCCCCCGGACCCGAAGCGACCTCGAGCCCTAATTATTCAAGACCTCGGTGCAATTCAAAACGAGTGGGTAGCACGGGAGTTTGTCCTATCGTACTTTGACGGGCAAGGCAACAGTCCCGCTGTAAGTTCTAACATCATTTTCGCTCTCCTTATGAATCTAACAACACCCCACAGCTCAAACAGTCTGTGTTTGATAGGGTTGCACAGCTCTGAATATCCAAATCGTACAAGCTGGGGGTTGATGTCGAACATGTCATTGCTTGCCCTGGTCTTTCATTTCGTAAAACCATATCCTACAGGAATACGTTTTGTGGTTCGCTTGGGCTCAGGAAAATCTAGCCATGGTCCTCGAGCGTATTCACGACGGTATCACTTTTCGTTTAGGATGAAGACATAATCTGTGTCCCCTCCCTACCCCAGAAACGACCATTTTTGAATGAGTACGTATTGAGCATATAGTATAACATTCTTCCAGACGGAACCGTAAGATTTACCATTGTCCCTTTGATCTGTAGGGAATCGCGACCGATACATATGATACATCCAAATGACTACTGTATGCATCGTGGCCCCCGCTATTCACATTGTAGCATAGCTCGTGGCTGAGATTTTGCCAACAGTCTGAGATGATTTACTTTGATCTTTCATGCGAACGACCCTGGTAAAATGGGTCTGAATCTTTCTGCGAAGCCTTGTGCCTCTTATATTTAGGTAGTAATCACGACCAAAGGGAGCTACCAAAGGAATGACCATACGTCTTGTGTTATATGTACATAAGTTGTGCTGAAACCATGGCCGATGGAACTGAACGTAAGCGTATTCTGCCTAACTTACCCCAATCAAGGGCAGTTTGAGGTACTCCCGATCACAAGTCGACTGTTGTATCTGATGACCCTTTATGTCATGTGAGAATGAGGCCAACTGCTTTATGTTCGATCTGATGTTTTATTCGTGGAAAGACAAGTTGCACTGTTGCAGTGTGATTGCGAAACCAGGGCCCATGCCCCTCATGTACAAGTCAGAGCCCTGGTTACACCATACATCTATTCAGAGTAGAAGTCATGCAGAGACTTTGCCTTCCAAAGAACGTTTTAACTCGACCATTCTCCCGCTGCCGGGAAACCTCCCACTTACACGGCCGGAAACAAGACTAGGACTTTGGAGGATATATAAGTCCACTTGATGCACACGAACTCGCGATCGGAGAGTCTGACGCCGGAATCTATCAGCACAAGGTTACACGTGCCGTGGAACGGTTCTCTTACTGATCGGGATGAACTGTCCATCAAGAAGGGAGCCTCGAAGGTCGAAATACCAGCTAATCTGATTGATCGTTGTCCCGGAGCAACCAAGGGCTGGCGTGAACTGGAAATAGCCTTAATCAGTACAGTGTCTGGACACGAACTGGCTGGACGATAACTAACACCAGACGCGGTCTTCAGCGCGCTAGTGAACTGAGACAGTGTGAAGGTTCGAGTGGTGCTTGGGGTGATGCCTTGCGACGCAAGCCAGTCGTATGTAGGAAGGGACTGGAACAACGCAACGACCTGCTGGAAGAATGCTACAGCCTCGGCACCTGTGGGGCTGTTGGCAGGAAGACAAGACCTCTTCAAGGTGCTGTAGCAAGTCCCATGGGCTGCCCACTCGTGCTGAGAGGCCGTGAGACAATGAGACATGAGCCTGAGGTATACAAGGGCCGTACCTCCCAGAATTGTTCGTTCTGACCGTTGATGTCGACCCAGAAGTTCTGCATGAACGCCAGCGTGCTACTAGCGCCTTGAGCGGTCAACAACTGAATTCTCTCCGCATCAGACAGAGACGACATCGAGAATAGATGGAGAACGCACGCCAGCGATGTTCGTGTATTGACGGCTCGAGTCACAGAATGTAGAAAAGGAGCCATCGCAACTGAGGTGTTTTGATCAGTAACCTATCAAGTATCGACTGTGACGCAGCAGGCGTACTGGTCGGGCCAGAGACCTGTTCGCCTTGCTCAGTGAGACGGGGTGCATGCAGTCAGGTAAGTCACAAACCGTGAATAGTCCAGCTATTGCTGGGACCTGTGGACGGGTTCGTGTCCCAGAACTAATGGCGCACTAGTTTATATCGGATATCGGCACAATCCATTAATGTTGACAAACCTGTGTTTGGAGAAGCAGCCCCTAAAAACGTGCATCAGCGTCGGTGGGAACTTGTACCTAACTTGAGTGGTACGCACTCCTGGAGACTCGTAACAGCAAAGATTCGACGGGATAGGGTTTGCGTGGCAGGACACCTGCCCAGACAAACCACAACCTGACGACAACCGTTTGTTGAGGAAGTGGACCGTATTATTCGATACAAGGTCTTGTGCAGACACCACAGTGAGTGCTACGTTAGCGAGAAGTGCAAGGATTGCGAACATTGCGTCTGTGTCCATCTCTAGTAGTCCAACATAGACGGGCTTTTATACGAGAAGCAGTGCATCTTCGTTGTCGTATGGAACGTTTCACTGTTGCACATGGTAAATACGACCAGCGCATGGTTCCGTGAAACGATGCAGTTCTAGTTGTCGCATGTTTCCATAAAAGGCTGAGAGCGACATGTGCGTGCTCGTTTAAAACGGAGGGATGCACATGTGCACGTCTTGATTATACTCCAGGCATATCGCGTTCACTGACTGATAACTGACCCTATTAACCCTTAAGTGTTCAACCTGTCCAGGTGATTTGCTAGAGCAGTTGCCCTGGACTTGGACGTTTAAAAATAGAGCCAAATTCCGAATAGCTTTGATTCTGATAAGCAGTCAACTCGCTCACCTGTAATCGCCGGTGGTCATAGTGACTATGCTTCATATATCATGTCCATGTTTCAGTGTCCGATCGCACGTGTGTAGTAGGGTCATGCTTCGTGTCAAGAGCCCCACTGCTGAGCGCCGAGCTTAGCCTCATCAGCGTCATCATAGAACAACGATCGGATTATGATATCCCGAAACAGTAGAATTTCGTCATGAGGTAAGATGGTGATCAGATCGTAAATCGTCATTCTCCTGTCTTCAATCGCAAAAACAGAAAACTTCCCTGTCCGCAGGAACCACGGATATAAGTGCCGTACTGGCATGGTAGATCAAAACTAGTGCCGCCGCACTGCATTTATGAGACGTTGAAGGCTCTCGAAACTTTGACGCCACCCATCGGCGTATAATGCGCCGACTATTCCACTTGCAACGTCCCTATAACGTTTCCAACGTATCTGTTGAATGTGCATCACAAGATAAATTAATAGAACCCACCAAGCTTGCGGCGGTGAACGAATTGGGTAGTCCAGTGGCCGGGGAATGACTGTCTGGAGAAGCCACGGCCAGCGATCATAAACTACGGCCTTCGGGTTCGTGAGAGCGCGCAAGCCTTCTGGTCCACCTAAAGTGAAGATATCAACCCGAGGAAAGAGTTTCGGGGGAAACTGAGCAGACCAAATCTCCCATAGCCACTGGCTTTTATCCCTCCGAATGGTAAATCTTGACTAAGGGAGTAGAAAGCGTGAGCAAATGATGAACAATGCCTGTAGAGTCCACATACTTCAGCTATGTGTAGCGTTGATAAGCCTTCAGAAACATTGCAGAGCAGGTGTACTCACGTAAAACACACCGAAATCATTGACTGCGACCATGCCACATTCCAGCCGTTTTGCAACTTCCAAACATTCATACTTATCAGGCCCAAACACGCTCGCACCAAGGGCATATCGGGTGGAGTTGGCAATTTCAACAGCCTCGTCAATGCTTTCATAGGGCATGACAAGAGCTATCGGGGCAAACACTACGCAACAGCAGCATCAATACGGGTTAAGGTCTGGGTGTGGATGGAAAACTTACGCTCGTGTTGAGCAATATCCATATCCTGCCTGACTTCTCCGATGACGGTCGGCTCATAAAAGCATCCATGATTCAAGTATGGGTGTGGATGAGGTTTACCACCGAAGTCAACTTGGGCGCCTTGGGCTTCCGCCGCCTCGATGCGGTCCTGGAGCGCCCTAAAGCGATCACGCGAGATCATCGATCCTATGTCCACCCCAGTTCCAACACCATCAGCAGACAAAGCGGCGCCCATGCGGAGGCTACGAGTGCGGTCCAAGATCAGCTGGTAAACCTCGTTGTATTGAGATGTGTGAACAAGCAGCCGCTCGATGCCAATGCAATTTTGACCTGCATTCTGACTGCGAACTTTGTGAGAGTACTGTCTCCATTAAGTTTAGGAAACGTACAAAATGCCGCGCATCCAAAGGCTAATCCAGCGCTCAATGTCCGTTCCCGGGAGAACGATCGCAGGATCCTTACCCCCCAATTCGAGAGTCACCGGTGTTAAGTGTCTAGTTGCAGCGGCAGCGACCTAGGGAAGGGTTGTGGAGCCGACAAATTATTTCAGTACAGGTACTCACTTGCCGACCGACAAACTCAGAGCCGATGAATGTTATGTGCTTGATTTTGGGCGACATAGTTAAGGCCTCTGCTTGATCTCCAGTGCAACATACAAGCTTCGATTGAGCAAGAGCGGAGTTGTAGCATCACCAAGGGACAAAACCGCAGAACACGGGAAACATACCTGTACCAACTCTGGATCGAAGTTACAGGCCCGAAGACACTCCTTAATGACATCGACGAACCACTTTGACGACCATGCAACATGCTCTGAGCACTTGACAACGACAGCGTTGCCGGAGAAAAGGGCAGCTAATACGGGGGACCAAGCATTATGCAAGGCTGAAATGAGACGAATAAGTCTGCGATGACTAAGGGGGAGATAGTTCAAAGCCGTACGATAATTCCATGAGACGACAGCCGCAACTACGCCAAGGGGCTCATAGTGCACCTGCGACTTCTTGTAGCCGAGGAGGAGCGGGGAGGAACGTGTCTCCGGACGCAAATACTTCTCGCCGTGGCGCAGTAACCAGTCCATTTTTGAGCACGTCGTTAGAATTTCCCCCAATGCCGCGTCGACAACTATGTCCCATGTAATGTGGACAACTCACAAGCAACAAAATACATAGCACCTACGTGTTTTGCCTGTGTCTCGGCAAGCTACTCTCGCACACACCTCCTGGTTTTCTACAAGCCATTTCTTAAGACTGCGAACAACACGCTTGCGATCGGCGAACGATTTGTTTCGCCACCCGAGTTGTGCGGCCTCGGCTTTGTCAATTTTTGCCTCAATTTCGACACCGTTGTCAGCCAGAAGTGTGCCGAGGTGAAGGCCGGTTGCAGGATCGAAACAGGTGATATAGTCACGACCAGAGAGCTCTCCCGTTGGTGGTGCAAGACTTAGGTCGTATTTATGGGATTCAAGATTGGCGTTGTGAATAGTTTGGGCATTAGACCAGGAAGGGTCCGCTTGCTACAAAAGGAAGTAAAGTTGAACACGACACGTGCCAGAGAGTGGAATGGCAAAACTCACCTCGGGTGGCTCAACGTGAAATGGCTTGGCTCTGCTTTGGGCATTCAAATGTCGTCGGATGACGGTGTAGATTCCAAAGGCACAAAAGAGAGTCAAGTGATAGATGAGGTCACCCAAGCTTCCTTCTTCATCATACTGGTCCCTTAGCCGACTCACTGTCGAGAAAGGGTGTACGAGGAAGGATATGAGGGTGCCCATGGCCCAGATGAAAAACAAGTTGGATATCGAACAAAGGAACGGTCACGCGCGACGACCAACGCGATGTTGATGCTTATTTACCGAGCTTGGCCATTGCTTACAAATGTTGTATCCATTTATGGTAATCTGTGAGCCAAGTCATGATCAGCAGAGCCGCCGACAAAGGGTGTTAAGACTAGGATCAGTGACACTCGAGGATCACTCTCATGGATAATTCGAATAATAGGGAACAGCAAATTTCATCTTTTCATTGCGACGAGAAAAATAGAGGTAAAACCTACCAATTGAGCAGAGCCGAATAACGTAGGTCCTAGGTCGGAAGATGGAATACGGAAGATGGCTCGGGAAGGAACTAGAGGGTGGCCTCTTATAGAAGGGAGACTGCTCACGTCATAGAGCCTGAGCTGACACAACATCACTCATCATTGTACCCCAACGCCCTTTTCAATCTTACCACCTCCTTCCTCGCATCTTCAAGAAATATGTCTTCCAGAGAGCCGATGTGGTATTGCCATGAGGTGAGTTTCCAGCTCATTCTTCCCCCTCCTACTCATCGTTACTGCCAGTGTCAAGCTGAGATGAGGCCATTAATGGTATGTAGAATCCCTCCCGAACCTAAACTAGTCAAGTAAAACAAAGCGACGACCTCCTTCAGGTCCCCGATCCCCACTGTGCATCTTGTAATGGCACCTTTGTAGAGAAGGTTGGTATACCCCATTTATTTACCACTCACCTAATACGACTCTTTTGCAGATCGAGAGCGAGGCGGATGATCCACGCGGCTTCCAAGCGTCGGGCCCTCCTTTGGACAATGGTGCTACTCTCGGCGGCGGCCCTGGATTTGAGGATTTCTTCCGTACGCTCCGACCTTATATCCAGCCTTCATCAACCTTATCCCGGGCTCGCAGTAGGTCTCTCACAACTCATGAACGGTCCGCGGCCCCAACGTAGGAGTTCAAGCGGCCCTCCCTCCCCCGAGCGGGGAAGCGCAGTGCGTGTCCTTTCCTCTAATACAGCCTTTCCATTTCTGATCCCTGGTTCAGGGCGGAACTGGTTTTCGTTTAGGAATCAATCGCAGCCCAAGTGGATCTCAGACAATCCTGGTCGCTGGTCCACCAACATCTGGCATGAATCGGCGAGGGTACGCGACAATGTGAAAATCTGCCTTTGCACAACCTCTTAATGTTGATTACAGGGTTCCTGGTGAAGGGAGACATCCAATCGGGGGTTCATTAATGGCCCAATACCTTCTCGCAATGCTAACGCAACGTGCGGGGAGGGAAGGGCATGCAGATCCATTTGGCGGCCTCGGCTTATTGGGAGGGCCCGAGGACGGAAGATGGGGGGATTATGTCTTCAATCAGGAAGGTAAGCGACTTAGAGTGACAAATCGGGGGGAAGGACTGAGGCGTCACAGCTTTGGATCAGATCATCACTCAAATCATGGAACAAGGGAATTCATCCCGCCCAGTTCCGGCCACAGATGAAGTTATGACGGAGCTTCAACGGGAGGTATTAGAGGAAGGATGTGAGTGTAGTCTGAATACCTGTGCGTTTGCACTGAACATTTGCAGCTCCGCTATTGGAACGGGATTGTGCAGTGTGCAAAGAGCAATTTTCGCTGACTACCGAGGATCCGGACGATCAAGTGATCGTAACACTTCCTTGCACACACCCATTCCATGAGGGTTGCATAATGCCGTGGCTGAAGTCTAGTGGTACTTGCCCCGTTTGCAGGTATGTGTGTGTGGTCCGAATTGCGTGTCTCGCCTACGTTATCACAGGTTCCAGCTCGTGCCACAGCCTGAGCATCACCCACCCAATGGCCCAGCCAGTGGGTCCGGCAGTCCTGGACCTCCCCAAGTCAATCGGGGGACAAGGCCTGACACCTCTCCGAATGGGAGCATGTTCGGTCAATTTTTCAATATCGTGGGTGGCAGTGGCAGTAGTAGCAACAGCTCGAGGACGAACCGAAATCTAGCTCCACGCGAGGAGTGGGAACACGGGGGTGTTCCTGGTGCATGGTTGGACTAGGTGGAATTCTAAATTACGCTTACCTTACGGGACATCGGGGTTCTGGTAGTCGGAGATTTTGATGTTGTCGACTCACATGGCGTGCACGTGTCTACATTTTCTGGATATTTGCATGCACATCCAATAGAGGGATCGCGTTACAGTAATGCGAGCGCTCGACGTCATATTTTCGCATCCTTCTCCAATGTTTTCTATTGTGCGAACGATGGCCATGTCCGCACAAGACTTGGTGGACGCAGCAACATTGTCTGTCTAGCCCTTATGGAGTAGCACCACTTCAACTTGAATGAGTTCATGTAATGCACTATTTATACCAAAGGAAAAATACGAGACATCCATGGGAAGTATCAATGAGAGGGAAGCAACCTACTGATGCTAATAGAACAATAAAAAAATTACACTTTTCATCCACTTTCCATCCACTTAGCCCGTCAGACGCTGCAGATCTGCCGTAATGGCCGCCACCCAAATTTGTCCCAATCAATTAGTCGTGGCCGTGGTGAACGAAGTAGTCGCGAAGCCAACGCGGTTGCTGGTAGTATCAAAGACGGAATAGAACCGCTCGAGGAATGTGTAGCCATTGATAAAGTCGAGGCCCTGTCCAGAGGGAGAGCCTAGGTTGTTGACAATTAGGTAGATCCTGGTTGAAGTACCGCCAATGGCCGTGTTGAGTGCGCGTGGCCAGAGCTGCGCGTTCGCGGTGAGCTCGAATGTCCTGCCCCCGGCTGTGAAGAAGAGCGACTGAAGGTTGCTGAACTGAGTAGAGGTAATCCTGAGCAGGCCTGTGGGGGCGTCATTGACGGCACCAGTCGCGGTCTTGTAGCGGTTGAACGCGTCTGCACGAGTGTCACTGCTTTGTATACGGTATCTGGTTAAGAGCAACGAGGAACTTACCAGTGGCGAGGAGGATGAGGGTGGTTCCAGTGTCGACAATACCAGCGGTGGTCGATAGGATGGTGGTGGAAGCACCGTATCGGATGGACTCGTCGATACCCCAGAATTCGCTTGAGGGGAAAGTCGTCGTACTGGGGCTATCCAGGCTCGTGTAAGCATGGACGTCTTAGAGTTAGAGCTCAGTGAAAATGCGTGCTCACATGAACGTGAGCGTTCCAGTGAACTTAGTCGAGTCAGTGCCGCCAAACGTTAACTCGCCATTCTTGACCGATGTCGTGGTCGTGGGCTCAAAAGACACGGCAATAAGGTTAGACGTGATGGTTCCCTGGCTGAAGAGGTTGTCCGTGACTGTGGGAATAAGGGTACTTGTGTCTGGAGACAAGGTACCAAGCGTCAAATCGACAGGTCCGATCCTAGGGAATAAAAGTGTGTGTCAGCGTGGATTCAAAGCGTTGGGTTTTGCACTCACCCGAGGATGCCGTCGAAACCATTGAAGCCAGTGGAGGTTGAGGCAACACCTATGGATTGCGCGGGAATAACGAGCCCTGGGCCAATCGTCACGGTATCCGTGAACTCAGTGCCTAAAGAGAGGGGGTTTAAATCATAACAAAAAGATGACTTCCATGACAGAGAGGTACCCACCAGAGAACGACCCAGATCCATATGTCACAGACTGGTGGACAGGGATTAGTTGGCGCTGGGCTGCTGGTTCGAAAATGCGATACTTACCACACCGTCCCCTGTCTGCACACTGGTGCTAGTCTTAACATAGGCCTTTCCAGCCCCTACCCAGGTATTCGAGCTCCCCGTGTCAATGAGGAGATTGTCTAAAAGCGGGTCTTGGAGTCTATGCTAATGTTGAAGCAGCGTCACTCACAGGAAGTGGCGGGGCTGCCGACGCCGACGCTCGCCTGGTAAACGACAGCAACGTTAGTCACGCCGACGCTGACGACCGCATTGTTGCTCAAGGTGCCGCTTTGTTTTGCTTTGCTGATAGAAACTAGGTTCTTTGCGCGAGCCTGGTCCTTCTTGATGAGGTCATGGGTACCGGTGATGTTGAGGTGCCGAGCAAAAGACAACGAGACCGGCGGTTTGCGAACGACGATAGGGTTTGCCGCGACGCTAACGACCAGCAAGAGGAAAGCAGTGAGAGTGGCAGTCGGGAACATGGCTCGAGTTGAGACGAGTGTGAATTTAAGGAGGCAAGAGTGAATCACAACTGGATCACAGCGAAATCATGGGAATACTAATGGGCTTTTATAAACTTTCCCATAAAGCACAAGCACCACACGACGCTACTCGGGGGAAATTGCAAGGCGCGTGTTTGCAACAGCATGGCGAGCGGGATCGTGTTCTAGGGTGGATGAGAGTATGTAGGAAGAGAAGCACGAAACTCTTCACGTGAGGTCTCCCGATCCGGTATACGAAGCAAGAAACGAGAACACATCGTGAGAGCAAGCAGCGACCGAAAAAGCGGAGAAGGTTGTCATGGTCTCAGATATGGAACGTCGGATGCTGAGCCTTGTGCTCGGAGCTGGTGACATTATCGGAGAGTTTCGTAGAGAGAACTAGGCTTTATCGTCGCAGTTTCCGGGAGGTGACCTCGAGTCTGAGGAGAAGGCACTACGTGGATCCACTTTCGCGCTGGCTAGAAAAGGTGCTAGGTAGTCGAGCTCCCGTGCCAGCTCAACGGCGGTCCGTAACTGATGGAACAAATTTTTCTCAGATACTGCGTCGATGAATTTCAAGCTGTACACGAGATCCAGGACCAAAGTAGAGCTTAAACTTGAAGCCCGGGGTAAGGGTCAACGATTTACGAACCAAGCTTTACAAAGCCCACATGAGGCCCGACTCTTTACTATCAGGCCGGAATAGGCCGCGGGAATAAGTACGAAAGGCACGTGGGAAACGTCATCGTTGTGAGAAAAGTAAGCCAGTGAAGCACCCGGATTTCCGGCCCCTTGTTTCACAGAAAGCCGATACACGAGAAAATCAGCGGATCCTTGTGGAATATCGACGACGAATGCTCGCGCAAGGAATGGCGGCGCACTATACAGTAATACAAATGCCACGAACGTACTATGTTCTTGTCTCAAGAGGGCGATCCCGCCCATCGGCACTGATGCGTGTCGTAGCTTCACTCGCAAGAGTTAGGCCGCTATTGCTACTATGCTCCATGCAACCAAATCGAGAATATGGGATGGAAAGTATATCGTCTCCGATGATAGGTCATTTTTGTCAGCGATGAAATGGATAAATTGCACTGGGTGGGGCCACGAAGGGGCTCAATAACGATCGGAATGCGGATCCAGAAGCAATCGAAAACGGAGTTATTTTGCGACGGTGATAACGACCCTCTCGGGTCTTCGTGCGGAGAAGGTTCTGAGCAATGTGGACGACCATGGAAGAGCCTGTCGGAGGTATGATATTTCGCGAACTTGTGCGAAGGTGACGCCACCGATACCAGGGTTGATGAGAAAAGAAGTAACACAAGGGCGAATACGAATGGCCATGTGGATTGTAAATAACTGTTGGGACGTATTGCGAAACGTGTTGCGAATAAAAAACCCTCGAATTTGGTAGTTACTGGCGCCATATGAGTGCATTCCGTCCTGACGAACTACTTTAGCATGAACTTTCGATTGACAACTCGCTTGAAGATATGTGCGCAAGAAACGAAAAATAGAAGGCACACGAGCTTCGGAATACAGAAGAGAAATTCGGGTAAGAATCCCAGCCTAGTGCTTGCATTGCACAAATACGAGCGGATCTGTCGTTACAGTATCAGTCCTCTACATCATTTGGGTAAATTCTCCTTCAGTAACCGAACAGCCTCCTCAGCTGCGCCCCATGACTGTTGGTAGCCAGCGGGCCTAATGGAGATCAGCCTGGGAATAAGGAAATTCAAAGTTTTACCACTCACCCAAATCCGTATGCATGAACGACCAAAACCGACCTTGTCTTCCCCGAAGCCTCGGACAGTTTAGGGACCAGCGCATCTTCGCTCGGAAGGTCAACAAACTGTGCCTCGACACGTGGGCCCCCTTCACGCCCAGGTCGGAGCCCCACATTGTGGGCCTGAATACGCGTAGTGGGCTCAGCCAACGCGGGCACCAACTCCTTCGCCCGAGCCAGGATGTCGCGAGCAGTTGGAATGCTGAGTGACGTGTCCCAGTTATTAGGCTGAAATGTCCCTCCAACCAAGACCATGCCAGGTGTAGAGGCCCGTGGTATCAAATACGTCACCTTAGTGGTGTCTGGTGTCGTTCATCAGTAGGAGCTTGAGCAATGCGAGCGCTTACCTTCTGGCAAATTGACCACACACTCGTTTACATTTGGCGCATGCACAAGCACGACCTGACCTCGTATTGGATACACCTTCGTATCCTCCACACCAAGAAGGGAACGTGCACCTAGGACCAACGCATGGTTATATCATCATCTCCCAGATTTGTTCCGGAGGCTCACCAAGTGAGGTCGCGTTGATTATTGCGCCACCCTCTCCAGCCAATTCGCTAGCTTCGTCTAAACCACTGACCCGACGTCTCACAAAACTAACACCTCTATTCTCTAACTGCGACTTCAGCCATGGAAGATAAACCTCAGGATTCACTGAATACGAGTCAAACTGCACTCCGCCTCTCGCCTTGGGGGGCATGGGGTGATCACTAGGCAATACGCGGAACTGATGCAGATCCGGGTTAGATTGATCACTTGAAATGCTGGACTAGCTTACATCGCGTACAACATCCTTCCACTGAGACGCCTTATCGACAATGTCTGCTGCAAAATATATCCGGGACGGAAGTTTCTGCAAGCGACATTTGTGTTCAGGGTGTGAGAGGATGAAAGTAGAATATCGCACCATTACTAACCCCGTCTGGATCATACTCCAGAATTTATCACTAGAGGGTAGTGGCTAGATATCAAAGGTGCTTCGAGCACATCGCCTCCTCGACGTACAATGTATGCTTTTCCCAACTCATAAGGCGATCGTCGGTTGTCAGAGGCGACCAATCGGCAGCCTACAGACGAGAAGGTAAACACTGGCACAACGCAGATATTATAATAGGTAACTCACAGCCCACGGGCTAGCAAACGCTTGACTAGTAAGATCTTCGGGCATATCTCGCGCGACGATCGTGACTTTGAAACTCGCATCCTCAGTTAAGACATGCGCGATAGTAAGTCCAATAACGCCGGCTCCAAGTATGACAACATGCTTCTGCGACATCTGAACCAGTATTTTCGATGATTAACTTCAATGGATCTTGTGGTAGCCTTGGTGGTGGCTACAAGGTCGGGAGGATTACTAGTCAAGGAGACCAAACCATCACGGTGCTGGTTATCATCGATAGCAGCCTGGGACACCGGAGATCAATGATTCAGATAATCTCATTGGCGCTCAGCAGCGAAAGAAATAAACTTGTCTACCCCGAAGACCGAGATCTACACTGGTGGCTATTTATCGACAACGGTCGATCCTCTACTTTGACCCCTCCGTGCTAAGCAAACTCGTCATCAGTCATCCACAACATCCATGAGGCCCTCACCAAATGCCCATCCCTTCTCCTAACTATCCGCTGGCTGTGGCGTAACTACGGGCTGGTTGGCTTTGACAGGACCTATGGTCTGGTCAAAACGCCGCACCCCGGTCAACATGTTCGAGCCGCGTTCCGTTCATTACCGGATCATGTCTCGACTTTCTCTTTCTTCTTCTCTTTCTCGACACTTGATTGGACGACTCACACCTGATGACTACAGAAACTCTTACTCGCACCAATGATTCTGATCTGGCACCACGTGTAAGTCCTCGACGCTCTAACCCCACTCCAACCCTCATAATTCTAAACGCAGTTCTGACGCAACACATTTCTCTGAAGCACGGTGCAAAGCTTGTATGGGATCCAGAGATTGTCGATATAGCTATTCGAATACAGGGCGCGTCATGGGTCGTGCGTATTGACTCCACTTTGTTCTATCAACTTTTTTTCCAGCATGGGCCATGTTTGCTTGTCATCCCATTGAGAAATCTTACCTGGTAAACCAGATTGCCTCTGCCGAGCCAAGCCAGACCTCGCTGTGCAGGTTGCGCGTCGGGTTGTAGACGACGTCTTCAGTGTCGAGCTCAACTATGGCCGCTCGAAACCATTTTCGACCCATTCGGGCATGGGGCTGACCATCGAACGAACCCAAACTTCCATTACCTTCGCCGTCACTACCCCCACGCCGCGAACACCTTGCATCTCTGTCTCCGCGGACTTGAAGATGCGCCAGTTCCCGACGCAACAAGACACGCTCGCCCTCATGGAGCGCATCACCAACAAGGCCATCAATCGCCTCACGATCCACTACCGCACCGCGCCGCGCCGCGCGACCGTGCACTCGTTCGTCGCCTCAAGGAGGTCGTCGACTTCGTCGAGGATCTCGGGGGCGGCGTCACGGTTGTCGAGAACGACGACTGCGTAAGTTTCGAGGACGCGCAATGACCGGTGCGGATTCCTTCATTATCGCCCCTGCCGCCAAGTCGACCCGACCGTTTTCTCGCGTCAACCGCTTGCTGGCCTCGAGGACACTTTCATCTTGCTCTCCTCCGTCTCGCGCGTGCCGTTCCCCTCCCCTCCCATCGCGCTGTCGTTCGCAGACTCAATTGCTGCCAAGGTACCGCTGGTATAGCGCAAATACGGTCAACCACTGGACGTCGGCCAAGTTCTGTATTTACCAGTTCAAAGAGCCGCAAGTCTGCCAACAAGGCGTTGCGCAATGGAACCCACAAAGCCAAGGGTTACGCCGACCTCGACGCACTTATGCAGGACTGGATAGACGACAAGTTTGCGGCTATCAAAGCCGCCATAGACACCCGCAATCCACCGCCCGACCTTCTCCCCGGATACTACAGTCTCTCCTCGCAACCACCACCCGAGTTCTGCGAAGAGACAGAGCTCACCTCCCGATAGCGTGGAGATCCATAGTCGTGGTCATTTATGACACTCTTCTACTCGTCAGTGAACATCAGGTCCACGTCCCCGCGGTTTTGACGCCGGACTAGTCGCCAATACCACTCATTCTCCCGCAAGACCGAGACTTGCACCCGTACCTAATACCCCCCTTCCGTAATGTAAATATAGGTCGAACCGCAGCTGTCACAGGTGACAATGGCGCTCAATCCTTGCCCTAGGAATCAGAATAAGCGCTGTCTCGTACGATCCCGCTACGGCAAATTGCTCAACAACTGTCACCTCCCTCTGGACTGGGTCGAACATATCGTTCACTGACCATGCCGTCAACGCAAAGTAGGCCACCTGTCAATTGTAACCAGAATGACGGTCGCCGGTCGCATCCGTTATAGCATGACCAAAGGCTTAGAACAAAGAAGTCTCCGGTGGTCAGGGCAGGTCCCAAAATACGAACGAGGATTATATTGGATCACACGGCAACGCAGATCAGCGTGAGTGATCCCGTCTTGGTCGCCCACCCGTGTACTTTATGATTAACTCTTTCATGGTGACTCATGTAAATACTATACCTGGCTCCTACGTGGTTCCATTTGCAAGAGTGCGAATATCGTGCCCCAAAACGAGGGTGCAGAAGTTAAACATGGAAATAACCTCACGCAAGAGCAAACGTCACGCCTCTACGTCCACTGTGCAACAATCTACTATGTACCATATACGAAATGTCACAATATAGCTCATGTAGTATTTCGTACGTATAGGATTAGTGCTATATATCTCGGCGGCCGGCCATCACGCTAACTTCTTTTTGAAGATGTTGATTTCCCGGGTATTTTCTTTGCGACATTTAGAGAGGAAATCGGGTTTAACAACATCAGAGTGAATTGGGAATGACGGCAATGACAGAATACAGTTGTAGCACTACTCGTTTAGCAACAACTCGCCGTTGAAGCTCACGACATCTTCCCAGTTAGAAAACGTCCTGATGGTTTGAAGATGCCTATATCCTAATTGAATAAATTCTTTGTAAACCTTTCCACTGTGCTCGTTAAGTTCGCTTTTTTTGGCGTCACTTGTGTCACCGTCGTTGACTAATTCTTCTAATTCAATCAAAGTCTCCTGAAGTTCATCGACAACAGTTCGTGATGTCTCAGAGATGCGCAGCCAGTCCCGGATGAGGTCCCTGAAGACCTTGTCCTTCCATTTCTTTGCGGAGGCTTCCCTGGACTGAATTTCAAGAAAACTGCGACTAGAAAGGGAACGCCCTAGGTCGTGGATTCTCGAGTTTTTGTTGGTTATTTTTGCGAACGTTTTAAAAATGCAAACGAGTGACCAGACCAGGACCCATAGAAACGACTCGAGGTCGTCAATTGCTGTGTGCAGAACTAGATTGTTTAAGCGCCACTCATCAAGGAGGCGCGCGGACATGAAGGGTAGCGTGCCCTGTTGAACACAACATGGATAAGGATCCAAAGAGCGTGCAATACATTGCAACATGATACCGATCGTCCCAACGATGGGGTAATTGCACCCTTGCGCCACTCAATTGCGTGATCACCATCAACCAGAAAGCCTCGGCATAAATTTACGTCTTGGTCATGCAGGCCGAGCCTGGAAACATATTTAAGTAAGAAAAGAATGCATGTGAACAATATCTAGGACCTACAAGCTCATGGAGAGGCCAGGGGACCGGATGATTGGCTCCCGTAGGCGTAGGATATTCCCGCTGCTAACGTCACTGTCGTCACCGTCGTTTACTAGTCCAAGTAAAGTCTCCTCAAGTTCATTCACATCAGTTCGAGATGTCACAGAGATACGCAGCCAGTCCCGGATGAGGTCTCCGAAGACCTTGTCCGTCCATCTGTTTGCGATGGATTCCTTTCGGATAATTTCAGAGAACTTTCAACTTGCGGCTAGAAAGGGCACCTCCTAGGCTCGAGTCTGAGTTGGTCATCGTTACGAACTTCTTGAAAATGTAGACAATTGACCAGATCAGGACCCATAGAAACGACTCGAGGTTGTCAACAGCTGCGTGCAGAGCTGGCTCTCCATAATCCCAGGCCTCAAGAAGGCGCATGGACATGAAGGGTAGGGTGCCCTGTTGTACACAACATAGATGAGGATGTGATCCAAAGAGTGTGCATTGCGACAGACCGATCGTCCCAACGATGGTGCAGTTGCACTCTTGCGCCACTCAATTGCGTGATCTCCATCAATGATGAAGCCTCGACATACATCCGGGTTTACGTTTCGGCCAAGTATGGGGACAAGCCTGGGAAACATATCCAACTAAGAGAAGAGCGTACATTAATAGGGTGTTAGTACGTACGAACTCATGGAGGCCAGGGGACCGGTTGATTGGCTCCCGTAGGCGGAGGATATTCCCGCAGCTAATATCCCTGTGAAGGATACCCCCAAGAAACAAATTGTAGTGACCTATGACGGGGAGCAGTATGGGATTGAATAGAAGGGGAAGTGAAACCCTACTCACCAATCATCGAATGAAGGATTGTCTCTACCAGCTCAGCCGGCGTCGGTAAATCGGCCTTTGTATATAAGATATCCAGGAGTGGCATACCCTCAAGCGCCATCGCGGTGCAATGTAGTTGTCTGATCTCAGGGGTCCCGGCCGGACTGTCATCGGCGAGTGCCAGAAAACGGGCATTCGAGAAGCATGCGCCGTGGATCCGAAGACATCCTCTCTGAAGCAAGTGTGGAATCCAGTGACATCAATAATTCCAAATTGGCCAAAGAAACGAGAGAACAAGGTGCCTTCCGAAGTGCGTCCCTCGGTCTGATATGACAATTTATAAACCATTTTCTCGGGCAATTGAGACACCCCATCAATGAGCGTCAGCTCCCGGGATTGTAGGAGAGCTGGGGTATCTCGGGCACCTGCGGTTTCAACCGGATGCACGATGTGTAAGTCGAATGTGAACAAGCCCAATACGATAATTCCTCACGTTTTAGACCGAACACAGCTGTCGAATGCCCGCAAAAGCTGTCGCGGTTCTGGATCGTACGCACAATCTCATAATTATGGCCATTGAGGCGGTACACATTCTCGGTGCGCGTCATATCCAGACCAAATGCTGCTTCGTCTCGAATGGATAGGATTCCAACCATATGGTCAACGATGCTTCGGAATCCATCCTCTTTAGCGAGTTCTAGTTGAGGAGAGACAGATACACCAGAGCGGTGGAAACAGAGAAAGCGTAAAGTCAACATGCTGTGGTTAAAGGAAATGGCGACGGAAATGATCGTCTTCGATTAAGTGCGAGGTGGGTGCGAGCGTATGTTGCCAATTGCTTGACTGCGTCAACTGGGTGGGCATTGACTTCAACGGATATGACAACATCATTCCAGAAATTTTTCGGCTGCCTAGGTGTGCATATCCCCAAAATGTGAGGCTTTAAAGGCTTCCCCGGGTCTAATTTATCTCCCATCTTGGCACCATAGGGGTGGAAGTGAAGATCATTGAGGTAGCTCGGACCAGTCAGGCAGCTATTGGCAATGTGGACGATAACATTAAGGAGGTGTGTGAGGGGCTCGTATGACTTAGCCTCCGACCTGAAACCACGGGGTGGGGGCTGCGGGACATCCGCAGTCGACTCCGGGTTGTAGTTACCGAACAACGTCTCATAGGCAGGCCGAAGGTGATCAAACACTTTCTGAACATCGTCCGGCTTCGCTTGGAGGGGGGGCTCCCCGGGCGGTTAAATCGACGGTGAATATCGCACGCTTGAATTCTTGGAGGATCATTTCCTTCGTTTCAGTCTGAATGGTGTGTGTGATACCAGAACCGGTGGGCGTGGACGCGCTACTGTATCGATGGCCCGACAGGTACTGGCTATACCAACTATCTGCTGCAGGAGTATTCGTGGTGGCCATGATGAACGAATAGTATAGTTCAACGTAGCGAGTTCTTCGCAGGGCGAGAAGAGGGGTGGCAGTACGAAGAGCAGTGGAACTCGATACCGGCGAAGGGGTTGAGAACAGGAATCAAGTAGATTCGTGGATGAGATCTATGAGATCTCGATCGGAAAGCGGGGTAGTGGTCGCAAGGGGCCGTTTTGTATTTCCCTGTAAGCGTGACCGTCTCTGTGGTCTCGTCCGTGATCTGGAATGCTGGAATGTGGCGTCGCATTCGGCGTCGAAGGAACCTAAACTTCAACGTTGCAGCTTCATGCCTACCCTGCATTCTCTTTGGAGTACTGTGTACTATGGCCACTCTGACGCCCTTCTCTCTCAAGTTACGCCTTTACCTTGAAGGTGGCAGGGCGGAGTCGGACCTCGTCGGTTTCGACAAGCCTAAGGCACCTCGCACTTAAGGTGGTGAAAAGACCGTGTTCGAGAGTTCTACATCATCCATCAATGCATCGGCCACGGCTGGGCGATCTCTCCGTACTCAGCGTGTCATCACTGGCATAAATAGGTAACCCAGTCACCATCTCCTCCTATCTAATACATTGCTTTTCCACAAAAAAAGCAGGGTCCCTGGGTAGTCCACTGGGGCTTGCTACCCTGAATGGGACGAAAACGTGCAAGTCGAGTGGCAGATAACGAGATCAGACCTCGCAGCATAAGGCGAGTAAACTACGTTACCGTAAGTCGATGCAAAAAGTCCGTACCTCAATCTAGGCGCGCAGCGCGATAACATGTTTCCCATCTTGTTCTTTCTACTGTTCATCGGCCTCTCTTGGACAGGTAAGTCCAAGCGGCCCTCAGTCGTAGACGCACAGCTGGCGAATCCAAATCAAGGATAAGGGAGCGAATGGAAGAATGCGCCCTGCGCATCAACCCCACATGACAACTTTGGTAAACACAATGGCTCCACGCCCGTCCGGATTCGCGATAAACAGGGCGCCTAGACGCGTCGCTGTAGAAAACATGGAACACCATTCGGTTGTGTGACAAGCGACAAAGAGCAGTCCACTTACCGTCGGGGACACCATCTTCTCCACACGGTGTGGTCACGAGGCCCGCGGCGCGGAAGGCGGCACGCACTTGACCATATGTGCCCTTAAATAGGCCCTGGCTCCCCTTTACGAGACGGGCGTCTTCGTTGTTTGCCCCGGCGCTAACTTCTGCATCGAATTTCTTGGTGGGTTTTGGTGGCGCTTCCATCCCTGCAGCCAGGACGGCCTTTGAGATGGCCCGGCTTATGCGATATAGCCGTGAGCGCGTGGCTTTCTCGAAATCGACCTGCAACGTTCCCGCCGTTTCCGACTCCATCGTGGGCAACGATGGGGCGCCAGATTGTTCCTCGGAATTCGTCGGCGAAGAAGTCGGAAACTGAATATACAACCCGCCTGTCCGGAGTGACAGACCATCTTCTGATGGAACCGTGTGCCCCGGAGGTAGAAAGGTGTCTATGACTTCAGGCTCCACAAGGGTCTCTTCTGATGCGGAGAATTCATCGCTGAAGATCTTGAAGTGCCTGTGAGCCGAGTTGCGTGCGTCGGCAGTCAAAGAACGGTTTCTGCGGATTACCGGTCGTGTCGGGTCTGGCCCCTCTACTGCCAATTCGGGTTTGACATGTGCGGCGGGTGCCTTGCTCTTGAATAGCTTCAGTGACTTGCTTCGCACGGGTAGGGGTAGGGTCGGCAATGGTTTATGTGTGCTGGTAGTGGGCAACGTATTGGATCTTGAGAGTGACGGTTTTGGTACGAGATCCGATGTGTAGTAGCCAACGTGGGCATGGACAATGGGGGGACGAGGCCAAATGGATACGTTGGCAAACTCGACGACATACGGGATCCCGTAGGGCGTGACTCTTACTTCAGAGTTGGATGGCATCGCAAGGTAAAACAGAGGATTGGGAAGAAGTAGACCACAGCTTAAAAATGGGGTGCACAAAAAGCAGACGTAAGGAAGAATGTAGGTGTGTATGAAGCTCGATGGGGTTCACCTGAGACGGAAAAAGGAAGGGAAGGGACAGACATTATACGGGGCTCATATACAGCAAACCTCGAGGACGACACGTTGCAAAGCGCACGCACCCAACGCGCAGAAAGCACGGGACCTAGGCTACTTAAAAAAGATACTGCGCGTGTTCGATATCCTGGTGTTTGAAGCCTGTCGATAGTCTCACAATGAACGGACATAGGGGATAAACGGATACCACAAGTCGGATGATGGGACGAAATGTGGAACAAACGAATGGCACCAATCATTGGGTGCCAAGTAGGCAAAGGCAACGGCCGCAAGCTTGTCGGAACAGTCGCGGCACATCATTGAATGAGAGGGGTTGCAATGACGTTGCGGCACAGTAATGCGTTCACCAGGCGAGCCGGGAGTGGGTACTTTCGATATTCTTGTAGCGGCGAAAAGTGAATATGAAAGATGGTGTCATGATATCATTTCACGAACGTGCTGGCGGGATAAGAGTACACGGGCCATACGCGCTGAGCAGTGCAGGAGAGCTGTAATGTCGGAGAGAAAGTATTCGGGGGCCTAGTGAGTTGTTATTGCGAGTGCATCCTGGTTGGGGTGTAGTCGGGGTAACGTCACGAAAGGAAGACATCTGGTTGATTGTTCTCGTTACTAAGATGAGTGGTGGTCAAGCTACCATAGAGGGTAACGGGGCCTTGAAAGCAAGACGAGTTTTCAAAAGAGGGCAAGTGGAGGAGCGAGAGATTTGTGCCCCAACTTGAAGTTGGTTCCGAAGAGAAAGGTGGAGCCTGAAAATGAAATGAGGCGCGGTGCGTTGGCCTAAGTCCCGGTCGTCCCGCCCTTACGTCTCAGGGGGTTACAAATGCGAAATTGGCGCGTGAATACAGAATACTGTAACGGATACGGTGTAGCTAAAAGGAATCAATCAGTAGAAAAACAGAAAGTGGAGCGCGCACCGTTATCAGCATCGAACGCTTACGTAAAATGATCGATGAGAATTGTGGGGTGCAAAAAAAATTATTGCGAGGATATTTCGGAGAGATTGAAAGTAGTGAGCACTCTACTGCTGTATTTCGATGAGGACGAGCCGGTGGTCGGAAGTCGAGGTTATAGGCTAAGCTACAGTACGGTTGTGGCGATATGATGTCATCGGGCCAACCCTTTAAAGACAACTCGTCGCGAGAAAAAATGGACAAAAAAACAGGAATACCTCATCTCTTTCTCTCTCGCGCATATAAGAACAGCTCAGTTTGGGTGAGCCGTCTCCCCCATCCCCACTACTGCGGATAAATTCAATGGCCTCTCTAGACTTCGACTCACCCAACTTCGAGTACTTCCCTCCAACACCACCAGCTCACTCTGACGACGAGGCCGACTCTGTCAAACCAACGACTAAGCCCCTCTCATCAATGTCCGCCGTTATTGCCAATGCTACCCCTGCCGCCAAGCCCAGCTCTGGGAAGGTCACCCTTCATCTGGGCCACCTCCCCTCAAAGAAGGACATCAAAGGACCCTGGCCACGTACACCCACCCGCGTGAGCTTTCGCACGTATTGTCTCGGATTCATAGCCAGATGTTAACACACCTTTCTTTCAGGTAGATCCAAACAACCCTCCATGGCCAGCCTACCGTGGATACCATGAATATTCCTTCGCGCATGCCACCATGGGCGTCCGCCTCCCTACCATTCTCGGGAAAGCCATTGACGACGCTACTCGCACTCTCAATGACCAGTCATCTGAGGAGAAAATTGTCGATCTGGTCCAATGTATCGAACGCATGGATGTCCTCATGCAAGACTTATCCGGGAACCAGAAGCTCCGGCCAATCATTGACGATGGTGAGGCCGATGTCGCCTTGTGGAACAAGGAGATTGCCAAATACTTCCAGGGTCTGTTTGTTAGCATGTTGTCGTGTGCCTTGTCTAAACGATGGCTTTCTTCAGGGAAGGATTTCATGAATGCCCCATGGCTTTTCGCTGAGGCTTACAAGTATCGCCGCCTGCGCGAGGCGTTCACCGTCAGCAAGTATTGGGGTGATTACGACGTGTTCTACAGACAGAAGGTGATAACACTGCGTTATCACCTATTCATTAAGACTAACACGACAGACTTTAAGTGCGATACCTTCTCTCGCTCATCAGATGCCGTTTTCGAACTGTCAATGCGTTTCGCCGAGCCCTTTACTCAGTCCGGAAAGTCACCCGAGGCAAAGTTGGATGCCGAACGTCTCATGTTCCTTGAACTGACGCAAGGTCTGTAAAGCGCTCTGACGAATTTTCGTGCAAAAACTCATTTTTCATTACAGTCTGCCTTTGGGGAAATTCCACAGACCTTTCGTTGCTCATCAATATGACCGAAGAGCAAATCAAATCTCTCCAGTCGACCGGTGGTGATCACCTCGCTTCGACAGAGAAAAATATCCTTGGAAACCATCTCAATCAGCTGTGGGACGGTGTCAAGGAACTCCGTGACAAGACGGGTGGCCGCATCGACTTTATTCTCGATAATGCGGGTTTCGAGCTTTACTGCGATTGCGTTTACGGTTCGTACGACAATACTCTCAAACACCGATAGAATTGTCTAAATCTAGATCAGCCGACTTCCTCATTCAGAGTGGTCTGGCGAAGCAGATCCGTTTCCATGGCAAGAGATACCCGTGGTTTGTTTCGGACGTAACCAAAAAGGACTGGGAATGGCTCTTAAACACTATGGTTTATGGCCACCTCTTCCCGAAGGCGACTGAACAGGAGCGGGAGTCTTTACGTCGTCTCGGCCTGCGCTGGAAGGTATGCGGGTCACGCGTTCCCACCCATTTCAACAAAGATGCTCACTTCTGCACGCCTTAGCAATACGAACGTGAGGGAAAATGGGTTTACGAACAACACCCGTTCTGGTGTACTGGCTACACGTTCTGGGAGCTGCACAGCGAGGCGCCGGATCTCTTCTTGCACTTGTCACGCTCGGACCTCGTCTTCTTCAAAGGCGATTTGAATCACCGCAAGCTTACATATGATTGTGCCGCCCCTGCGTCGACACCTTTCGATATTGCTATTGGTCCGATGGCGAGCGCCGCGGGCGCACCAAAAGTCTGCTCTCTTCGCACCATTAAGAGTGACGTTGTCGTCGGCCTTGAAAGTGACGAGACTGCGGAAAAACTCGACAATGAAGAACCTGGCTGGAAAATCAGTGGCAAATACGTGAGCTCCTTCAGATTCTCGTCGTTTTATTCATTCACCCCTGACGCGTAAATTTGTAGGCTGTTGTTCTTCTTTCCGAGGGTCGACCTGGAGAGAAAGTCCGCTTTGCGTAGAGATACTCTTTTCCCGCTTCCCTTTCTTGCGCTGTATTGACGGACTGCAACTCATTTCCCTTGCCAAAACGCAATCCCTCTTTATTTTATTTTTCGTAACTGTTACATGTATTTCAGACCGTTCAGTCTCAGATAGGTCTAGTGTGTCATACCATCTGTGCTTGCCTCCGGATTCGCATACCATTCATACGTCGACATCGAGCATCCCTGTACGTTCTTCCTTTGTGTAATGAAATGTAGACATTGCGCCATGCGCCAGTCGCCGTCAGTCGGAACGTCCACGGCTGTTCTCGGACCGGGTGTTGCCCACTTCCACCTCCACGGCAACAACTGCAGGGAGACACTGCTCACCAACACCAACGTCGCCAATCTCATGCCGAAGAAGTCTATACACTCCCCTTCGGGCTCTTCCTTCTTTCCGCCCAATGACCAGGCAACATACAGAGACCTTTTACTCTTCGAAGAGCGATTGAAGACAAACGCACTCACTCTCAACCGCAGAAAGTCCCGTTATCAGTGTGCGTTCCACTTCCTACTAACAAAACCCCCTGACAAGGTGCCATGTACTCAGTCTTTCTTGCCCAATTGGTAATCGCCATCATCTTCCTGCTCTGTGAAGTCCTTCTGGACACGTCATGTCTCTCGGTCCCCTACCAGTACTTCCTTCGCCGTACCCTTCCAAGTGTCTACGGGCCAGAATCTGAAGTACATCTACCCTCATACGTTGCATCCGGACTTCTTTTTGTCTCCGTGACCACATTACTCCTTTTCTTTGCAACTGGACTATATTCCGAAAAGATAGGCTATGCTAATCGGTGCGGTCTCAACTGCTTTCGTTTCTCAGAGTCGTTCATTCTATGCAGCTATCTTCCTCGCGTAAATCGTGCACTGCGCAATTTCAACATGTACCTCAACATGCGCCAAGCGCCACGCAGATCTCCATTCGACCCACTCTCCTACCTTTTTCCACGTCCTTCTTTCTCCGGTAGGCCAGCGCCCCCAAACCGAGCTAGGTCGGCTTCACCCACGCGATTGGGAAAACGGTCATCTTCCACTGTCCCGATGCCATCGATACCGCTGACAACGAATCCCCGTGGGGAGCTCATTTTCTCATCCCGCGTGGGACGTGGTTTCCGGGAAGCGTACGAGCGATACCGCACCGCCTTCGAACGCAAACGAGACGAGCGTGAGCGGCAGGCCGCCGCGCGCACTTGGAGTGGATGGCTCTTGCAAAAATTGCCATGGAACCGCCCGGCTCCTCCAACAGACTCTGCTACATCGACCCCTTCTCAGAGTCGCATCGGTTCACTAGCAGTGAGAGGACGCGTTGTAGAACTGTCATCGGGTGCTTCACCTGCGTCGTCAGGGAGATCAACACGCGCCCCGTCCAGAGAACCGAGTCGTGGGAGACCAACGGCGCCTTCTGTTGGTGCATAGTTTATGAATAAAAACATGTTCTAGATCACTGGGAGCTTGTAGTGTATGTTGTACTGTAGATGATCGTGGGGCATCCAACAGAGAGACGCGATCATGTGATAAGACGCGCCAAGTTGACTGACACTGTTTGACCCCAGACTCGTGACACTACCTTTCCTCTTCCCTAGTTCCTCGCCATGGTGGCTTGGAATATCGACTATGAACACGATTCAGAGGAAGTAATATTCTTGAAGAAGCATATTGCAGAACAAGGTTGGGGGCGTCTGTTTAGCTCGTTGTTCGGCCTTGTCAACTCATATTCTATCACGACCTCAGACAGCCGCAACTCTACTCTACAAGGGCAATTATTGAAGACAAAGAACGCCTTGGATGATAACAAGACTGCCCTCGATGAGACGACCCGTAAGGTACGCTATGAGTCTCCTTGGAATTGAGTCGGCATTCATCGCGCTTGGGCCATTCAGTTGCTCCAGGAGGCCGATAGGGCGCAGTCGCTCGACGAGGAGCTCCGGGGATGCAAGGAAACGCTGGACAAGGAGAAGGTCATGCGGCAGAACATGGACTTGACTGCTCGCTCTACGGCGGAGAAAGCCAAACAAGAGGAAGTCGCCCGACGAGAGCTCCAACAAGCACTCGAATCGATATCATCTCGCGAGACCGCTTCCAACACAACCATATCAAACCTACGAAGCGAAAAGGTTGCTCTCGAGCGTCGCATGCGGGAACTCGAGGTGAACCTACAGCAGGTCATCGGCGCTGCGACTCCCAAGAGAAAGGGTCGCGCGCGCTCATCCTCGCTCTCGGATATCCGGATCACTACACTCGAGCGGGACCTTAGCGAATCGCGGGCTTCGGTGCTAAATCTACGGGCTGAACTTGAGAAGGCTCAAGAGAAACTCAGGCGCAACGAGGAGGACCTCGTTCGGGTCGAGAATGCGAGAACCGTGCTCGAGCGTAGGATGGTCGATGAGATGAAGAACATGGAAGAGAGGATGGCCAACAAGGATGAGGAGATCGTGCGACTATCGGGTGGAGAAGACCTCGGTCTTGCACAGGAACGCGAAGAGGAGCTCATACGGAGGGTCGAGGAAGAAGAAGCCAAAGTGCAGGCTCTGGAACATCTGCTGTCGGACACCCGGGATCTCAAAGCGATGGAGAGTTCAGTACAGAAAGCAGAAAGGAGGGTCGCGGCAGAGATCAGCAAAGTCAAAAGTCTCGAGGAGAAGAATGCTGGTCTCAATAGGGACGTGAGACAAGTCCGAGATGCGCTGAAGGAATCGCATGCCCATGCCCAGAGCCTCGAGACAGCTCTTGATGATAGGGACTCACTTGTGAACTCGTTGAGGGTACAGGAAAGGTACGCCGGTGATGACCTGCATGCCAAACGTATCCTCATTCTCGGCAGAGCTCTTAAGACGCAGGTGGCCGTTCTGGGAGAAGAAATCGGATCCCTTCGAGCTACACAGTCAAGTACATCACCTATTTGTTCCCTTGATGGGAAGCAACTAACGAACTTACTCTTTAGCTCCTGCATCAAGTGCTACATCCTCATGCACTCACGACGGCTCCGTGACTGACATGAAGACAGTAGAGAAGCTCCTGGCTGCTGTGGATCGGCTGAGAGGCGAGCGCGATGACCTACGCCGACAACTCGAATTCCTGCAAATTGAGTCCAAGTTTACCATCGAAGCGCTCGAAAACAAAATAAACTCTGGAGCCTCATCCGTTAAAGCTGCCGCAACTACTGAAGATTCGCGGGTTCTTCAGCTCCAGAGTGAAGTTCAAGAGCTTCTCGAGCGATTGGCGAAGGCAAGTTCGCGCTCACACGTGGACTTGTCTTCGTCGGCGACAGAGTCATCTCGGCTCGGTCTTATCGCTTCTGCGTCCCTGGTCATGGTAGAGCACTTGCAGACACACGTCGACCACGACGACGAGGCAATGGACCAAGCACTTATTGAGATCTCCCATCTCCGTTCTCGGTTGCAAGATACTATGGCGTCAAGCGAGGAGTCCCATCACACATCCCACACTTTACAGCAGTCTTTACTTGACCTACAGCTCCGGCTGGAGTCAACCACTGGCGGCCTACACGACACCCAGCGACACCGCGACGATCTGCTCCTCCAGGTCGAACGCCTGCAGTCTCAGATCATGGCAAGCGATGGCGTCAGAGAACAATACCTGGAACTCCAATCCAGCCATGAGCGCACTACCACTAGGCTCGCTGACGTTACGAATGCCCTCGAAGATGCGGAATCTGAGCGTAACTCTCTCAGAGTTGAGCTCGTTAACCTCCAGGGCGACATGGTTTCTGCTCAGAATTCACTCAAGCAAGCCGAGCAACGCTATAGCGATCTACAGAACCAACAACTCTCTTCTATGTCATCTTTCCAAGTTAATCGCAAACTGAAGGAGCAGATCGAAGAACTGGAAGGTCGCGTGGCTCGTCGTACAGAACAGATTGGTATCCATCAGCACGACATCAAGCGTCTCGAAACGAATCTCAAGCTCCAGGAAGACCGCATAGCCGAGATGACGAGCGAACTCGAGATCGCAATGTCGGAAAAGGAGAGCATGGTAGAAGATTGCGCCGATGCACGGGAAGCGCGAGATCGCGCGCTCAGGAAGGCGGATGACCTGGATGACACCGTGGAGGCTCTGGAGGCGCAACGACGGTCGTTTGAAGCACAACGCGATAGCGAGGTGTCCGCTCTGGTCGAGGTCTGGTCTTCTACGTTGGCCAAATCACGGTCGTCTACTGCCCATCTACGCGCCGCTGCCCACGGAGTGAGCGCAGCAAATCTAGACATGTTACGAAGTCTTCAGTTCGTTTCTGCGGAACGTGATTCCGCCTTGTCACTTCTGAAAGGACAAGCTTCGGAACTCGAATTGGATCAGAGGGCGGCTGCCGCTCACCGAGAAGAGGCCCGCAATGCTGTTGTCGCTCTCGCAGTCGTTCGGACGGCCGATGCAGAACACCGACGTGCTACACAACAGGACCGAGAAAGGCTTTGTGCCCTCCTCTCAGCTACTCGGGACCAACTCAGTGATCGCCTCAAGGAGATCAGTTCACTACAAGACCAGTTGCAGGGGAGGCGTGTCCAGGATCTCGCGGAAAACACCGAGCAACAGGCGAGGCACTCTGCCGAAGTCGCCAAATTAAACGCAGCAAACGTGGATCTTAGCCAGTCGTGCGCGGAACTGGAACACGAGTTAGCCCAATCCCGTAAAGAGCTACATCTTGCCACGGAACAGCATGATCGACTTCGCGCAGACACTGATGCGATCAAAGATCATATCGCTCAGCTTCAAACCGATCACGCGGATGAACTCGAATCCCTACGAGGCAAGTTGCAGCAAGTCGCCGTAGACCTTCAGGAGGCTCGAGAAGCGCACGCGCTGACAGAGAAAGCTTCGTTGGAACTTTCTGCCGCTAACGCTGAACTCGAGGGTCGCCTCGATATCGTGTCAAAGCAACGTGATGCAGACAGCGTATTGATTGCAGATCTTCAGAGCCGTGAAGATCACAGCAAGCAGGTGCTTGATATTCAAAGCCGCCTTGATAATGCCACGGAAGAATTGCAACAGACGACGCGCGAGAAGGGTGACCTGGAAATCCTTCTGCGACGGGCGAAAACTGAACTCTCCCGTGCCACCGACACTACGGAAGACCGAGTCCGTGAACTACTTGAAGAACGTGATGCTCTCCAGGAGAAAATAGATCAAGCCGAATCCCAGCACGCATCAGAGCTAGTTCAAGTCCAAGAGCGTCTGCGGCGATTCCAGACTGAGGCCGATTCCCTTCGCGAGCAGCTAGACAAGGCCATCGCGGACACGAAACGCATGCGTACCACTTTCGAAACGGAACTCCGAGAATCTGCTGAGCGCTGGGAAGACGCTAGAGCACAGCAAGATGCCGCTCAAGCCCAATTGACCTCTCTTGAAGCTGAATTCGACGATCTGGAGACCCGTCTTCGGTCCGCGATCGAGGAGAAGGACGCGCTCGAGGCAAAGAACACCAATATCGAGTCCGAAATCCAGCGCACTCTCTCTATGCAACGTTATCTCGAGAGCCAGCTCAAGGACAGGTCTGCCAAAGTCCCGACTGCCAGTTTTCCTTCCACGCTCACACCGTTATTTCACAGCGCACATGAGTCCACCGTTGTAAAGGCAGAACTCGAACAAGTCAAAGAGAAATTCGCGCACGCCGAACGAGATGGGAAAGCAGCCGAAATACGACTCACTTTCCAGGCCGCACAGCACGATGAAGCGATGGCCTCCCTCAAGCAGGAGATCCAAAATCTGCAGGCAACATCAAGGCAAGACGATAGGGTCCAAGAACTCGAAGGAAAGATCGAGTATATGGATGCATTAATGCGCTCGAAGACACAGGAGATTGAAGAAAACGATGATCGCTTCATTGAGTAAGTGCCTCGAATCGTTGTCGACTCATGCCGTGATCAGACATGTTCTACTCTTAGACTTCACAAAGAGAAAAAGAAGTTGACGGCCAAGGTCGAAACACTCTCCAGAAAGGTGCAAACGTTGCAGATCAAGATAGTGACTCTCAGAGACAGTGCTAACAATCAAGACCCCGCGCAACATATCGCCTCTACCTCTAAACAAAGACCATCTCTTGGACAACCCTTCGCGAACACGCAGCACACCAAGTCGTCATCTCCACTTCCAGCAGTCCCGTCCGGCTCTCCCTCTCGTTCTCGCACCATGTCAGGCCCTTCTACGCTCGTTAGTCGTAAGACCCCTGAGGGTCGACGTGCACCATCTGTGTTCCGCGCGAAGACACCGGAACCTGCAAAGACGACTCCCCCTGGACACCAAGACGCGCTCCCGACAGTCGCAGTCGCCGGTAAAAAGCGAGCCGCACCAGACGATGGAGACGAAGCTGTACCCGTCCAAGGGTTCACGTCCGAAGGGGTGCTTGTCAAGGAGCATAATACTGCGACTACGCCGAGGAGGCGAAAGAGCCCTCGCACGGGCTTCACGCCAGTTCGAAATACCACGGCTCGCCCGTTGACGACACTGGTGGTGCCAGGGCCTGCCGCTGCTGAGGCCCCCACGCCTCTTGTAATTTCTGATGTCACAAACAGCCCGCGAGGACAACCGCCAGCTGATGCTAAGGTCAAGCGAAGCTGGTTGGGTGCGCCCATGTCGAAACCTTCGCAATCCGGTGGCGGCGCGACAGCTAGAGTAATTTCAACGCGGCCTGGCGCCGCTGAAAGAGGTCGTTGACCCAGGCTCGGACATTATCTGCATGGAGTAGTTGAGCTCATCGTTGTCGCCGTATGTATCGTTATCCGTCATGTTATATTTATTTCCTATCAATCTGCAATACACATGCATATGTACATGCACACGGCAGTGGGTATGGCTCGTCGGGTCATAAACACCCCTGAGAAGACCTCAGACTTCCATACGCGCTGCGAGAGTGGCCTGTTGAAAACATGCAGCTTGAGTACAAGAGAGAGTAGGGGATGCGTGGAATGCAGGCGAGTAGAGGGAATAGGGGTTACCCCTGCCGCTGCGCGGTGCATTCAATTGCTCCTTCATCCAGACTCCTGTCGGTTACTTTATGGCAAGGAAGCACTCTCAATCGTCTCCGAGTCCTGGCCCATCTACCAAAGCCCTGCGCACAGCTTCGCCACTGGCATATATCGAGCCCAACGGCAGACGCCTCGTATCTAAGCCAACCCGGCCGATCGTCATCGTCGCATCAATGGTCGTTGACCCATCTGAGCCGATGGTGGCACCCACTGGCACGGACCTTATAACTGACGAACTCTCATCTTTTGCCAAAGCTTTAACATCACTCATAGGTTGGAGGAAAGATGATGACTTTAGTAGTGATGCCACCCTATCAGTTACCTATGCTGCCATCCTGTTAAATTTGGAATCACGCCGGGGGATCTAGTCGATTTTGGGCAATTCAAAGAGAATGCAACCAAGATGAGTGCCTCGAGTTTCACTGAGTTGTTGAGAAAGGCGATCAAGAATCCGAACGATCTAGAATTTTGGCGCCCTGTCGTGACCCATGGTACGTCCCCTGATTTATGATGGACCAGTTTGTCGATGTGCTCATTTCTCAATTCTTAGATATATTCTACATCGTCATGCCGGATGATCCCACTTCGAGTGAGGAAACCCGAGTCAAAGAAGGTAATCTCACCCGTTCACACTTGTAATTAGACTCATCCCGTACTTTTAGTCGTTACGAGATCCTGGCAGGCGCCATTTATCGTTGGACATGCGCTCGAGGCTCTTGTGTCGCAAGAATGAGAATTGGCTATTTGTCACGTTTGCCAACTGTCCGACAGTAACCAGGTATTGTCGGAACTGGGAGGACAGTACGCCACTTTTGTGTCCACTTTCGGAAAGCACAGCTTACTCAACCAAACCCCGACCATGGCATCAGTCGGCAGAGTCGGCAGGTGTGACATTTTCATTATTTGCGACACAGTAGGATTTTGATCTTACAGTAAAAACACTTGGAGTATGTTAATACAGGATGCTGTATACCTAATTTTGTAAGGGAGTGAGCGAGAAATTCGAGGTGTCCGACAACCAGGTGCTGTCCGAACACTGGGTAAGGGACAGTATTGTTCAGTTACGCTGAACTTTGCTAGCCTCCCAGCAACCTCCCGATCCCGTTCTCACTTTGAAGTACTACGTTGGTGGGAATACCTCGACCATTATCGCAGTCACCAGGGGAGAAATAATCATAGATGTTCAAGACCATAGGCCGTAGTCTCACGGATCTCTCGATGGATTTGCGAGAAAGACAGGACTGGGAGGTCGGGACACTCAAGGCCCTCGACCATCTCCTGAACGCCTCCA
>JAKEYF010000462.1:0-40139 GCA_021527775.1 Lactarius sanguifluus | reverse complement strand
TAAAATCGGCATAGATTGTGCTTGCCCTTGTTTGTTGTATCTGGTCACAGTTTGACATCTGGGTACTGGCTGCAGAACTGGTCACCATGCCAGATAAGCTGCAGTTAGACGTTGAGCCAGCCAGGCCTAGCCTGCGACAGCTGTACATGTAGTAAACAGAAAAGTTTGAGAGCGCTTCGGCGTGAGAGGCAGCCAACAGGTCGAGAAGACTGCGGCAGACAGCCTTGTAGCTCTACACATATCCTTACCCCATTCCAGAGTGTCCCTTTATCGCCGCAGCCTTGCGCAGTGTGAAACTATCACTGTGTATTGGTCTCGCTTGATAGGGCATTCCATGCATCCTCGAGTTAGCGTTTCACACTCGTTGTATCCAGTCGTCTTTATCCACCTTCACTCCATTTCTTCATCCTGCCTCACATATTTGCAAACGTCCGCACTCGTCTGTGCTATCTCTTTAGGAGGAGACAAGCTTCTATTCCACCCATCCCGACGCCCCCTAGTAATCAAGCCTCTGCTTCAGCATCGCTACATGTATTAAGGACACCTCAGATCACCAACAAACGTGCTCCTTCCATATCCACACATGGGTCGTCATCTTTCCATTCCGCACACTCCTCCTCCCAAGCCACACTCACCCAATCAGGCGAAAGTGTTGTAGATGAAGACGGTGTAAACATCTGTTACCAGGGCTTCCAGTTAGAACTGCCCCCTCGTAACCTCACCGAGCAATACGTGCAGGCAATCTACGCAAACCCCAATTTCCATTATGGGCTTCTAGAACTTTACAGTCTAGAACACGAAGTTAACAAAACTGGTTATACAGTCCCTCAGTTGGTCGCATTTGCAGCGGATGTCTAATCCCCTATCTCTCTCCCCCTCCTTCTCCTACCCCACTCTCACAGTGGCTCCCAGCAGTTGGCAGAAAGCCAAGCAGGCTCAAAGCCCAGTATCCTTGAGGAGTTCACTCCAAATTCGCACTCACCCTCCCCTCACGAAGAGTGAAAAAGTCTTCACCTCTTCGTAGTCAACTGGGACGAGATATCGCCGATGAACAATTAATTCTCCTAGAGAATATCAAAAGGCACAAGAAGAAGCAGAGAGAAAAGAGAGACAGGCCCAATAGACACAATGGCCAACCCTGTAGCATCCACATCCACAGCCGCCTCAGGTTCTGCACCAACCCCATCCCACAGTCCAGGATTGCCTGGACCTCATACATCAACTCAGCTTGGCCATGGGTGTAATAGCCCAGGAGGTCAAGGATCTCACCAAGCAGTCGGCGCATCTCATGCCACCCGGCCCCATTCTAATGGCAATAAAAAGGACATAGTGGCCTGCCCAAAGCCTTGGGACAGGAAAGGCAACTCTACAGAAGCCCGTCATTTCCTTGCTGCATACCATAACTGGGCCGGCTCTGTCGGAGATGCAATGAACACATGGAGCGATGCAGACAAGAGGTGGTACATTGACGAAGGTCGGTGGACCGTGGCCGCCCTCAACCTTATGGAAGGGGACGCGAAAACCTGGGCTCTTCCATATCTGGAAGAAGCAAATCAAGGTGGAACCCCATTTGGCAGAACCTTTGCTGGTTTCGTAAAGGCGTTCAACCTCAGGTTCAGTCCACGGGATTCCACAGATATAGTGCGAGAAGTGCTCAAAAAGACAAAACAAGGTCGCAAGGATGGTCACGACCTACATGTCCATATTCGACCAGTACGCCAGACAGACAAAGTGGTCTGAAGAAGACCTATGCACCCCACTTCTACAATGGTCTCGCAGAAGACGTCAAAGACATCCTCACCTTCACTGGTAGAATGGCTCTATCGTACCAAGATCTGCGAACAGCAGCGCAAGACATCGACCAACATATGCATGCCCAAAAGGCAGAGAAAGGGGGCGAAAGCTCCTGTATCACACATACATCGGCAAACCCCGACGCCATGCAAGTAGATGCCACATGTCAGCAGGCAAAAAACTGGGACCATCCGATATCCTAAAAACAAGAGCCAAATACCAGAACTGGATGAAAGGGAAGTGTTATGGGTGCAGGTCAATGGAACACACAAAGAAGGATGGAAACCACGAACAAGACATGTGCAATTGGTGCCAGAAGGCTGGCCACCATGCTCCCATCTGCATGGCCAAGAAAATGGGGAAGCTAGCTAAAGTGAAAGCTGCAGCAACAGACTCCCCTAGTCCACCATCCTCGTCCAGTACTGCGGTAGCATCCACCTCCTCTAGTTCAAATCCCTCTCTGGCCAAGACGTCACAGGTAGATGTAGCCAAATTGATGGAGATGGTGAAAAAGCAGCAAGAGCAGATCAAATCGCTCAAAGCGGCTTTTTAGTGCAAGGGACCAGCATAGCTGCGTCTGTGTTACGATTTTCCCCTCTTCGCCTCCTCTTTACTCTCATCTCGTGACCCATATTCCGTGATGACTTTCCGTTGTACTTTTACGATACGATCCGCTTCGATTCGAACCCCAGCTCTTATCTCGCGCCTAGCACATGACCGTTGCGACATCCCATGGCGCGACTTCCAGAACCCGCTGACGACTTCTGATCCACGCGTTGTCCCACGGAATTCCCTTGTTCTCTTTTCGTACGTTCCCTTTGTTAGCTCTCTAGGACCCGGATCCTAGGATCGTGCCATATGTTTGTCCCTGACAAACATCGTGTACTAGTATATAAGTCTCACGCTACCTAGTCTGTACGGTAGACTTGACTTCTTGTGTAATACCACACCGCTGTCTATTCTCATGATCCGATCCCTTGAGTCGCACTTCCGCTTGACTCCCCCGTTTTGCTCGCCGTTGCGCTTGAGCCTATCCTTGCTATTACCCTTGTGTCCACGGAGGCCAAGTGGTACTTGTTCACCATCGAACTAAGTCGTAACTGACTTACTCCTATCCCGTTACCGTTCGTGACTTAACCGAAGTACACGTCATACTTAACGCCCCTGTGGTGGCGTTACAGTCTGGCCCCTTATTTACAGTAGATGACTCGGCTTCCTGTAGTTGTAAAATATGTTTGTGCTCTTGCCTTGTTTCGGACTTATCTCCTGTAATTCATACAATTTCTTCCTCTACCTGTAAGTTAGATAGTAGTGTTGGTTCCATTTCTTGTCTTCTCGGCCCCCCCACATCTACATCTGCCTTGGAGATGAACAATATATGTAGTGTTCCTGTTGCTCCACTTTCTTTCGAAGCAGCGCCGCACGTGATGATTTCTGATGCAGCACTGTCTTCAATTATTATTCCTGAAACAAAAGATAAAAAATCACATTTTCATATTTCTGTGTATTTAAAAGGATGTCATCGTACTGTAAAAGTAGCAGCAATGGTAGACTCGGGGGCAACTTCATTGTTCCTCGACAAAAAGTACGCTGACTGCCACAAGATGTTCCAGGTTCCTCTTGAGAGTCCAATTATCCTCTATAACATAGATGGGACACTCAACGAAGCCGGTAGTATCACCCACAAAGTTCGACTCAATCTCCAAGTCAGACCAACGGAAGAAAGTCATGACTTCTTAGTCACTTCCCTCAGCCCAGAAAATGTCATTTTGGGACTACCATGGCTCAGATTATGGAACCCAGAAATAGATTGGCAGGAAGGCACAATGCGTCTCAATTCCACCGCTGAAATAGCGCCATTGGAACTTGAGATAGAGGTGACGTGCATTATGGCAAACCATATGGAACACCGCCGTCTCCTTGTGGAGAAAGTGCTGGATATGGTCCAGGACAAAGTTTTCTGTTTGGCCGGCTTCACATATAGTCAACAGATAGCCGAAAAAGCTACTGCAGCCAAGCCAAAGAAAACCTTCGAAGAAATGGTACCTAAGCACTATCGTGACTTCGCAAAAGTCTTCTCTGAGGAAGAATCCCAGAGGCTCCCAGAGCATCAACCATGGGACCACGCCATAGATCTCGAGCCAGATGCAGTCAAGCACTGGAAGATCAAGACGTACCCCATGTCACCTAGCAAGCAAGTGGAACTTGACAAATTCCTGCAAGAGCACATTGCTAAAGGATATCTGGTCCCATCTAAGTCACCGATGGCCTCACCAGTATTCTTTATCAAAAAGAAAGACGGAAAGCTCCGTCTAGTGCAGGATTATCATCATCTTAATAAAATTACTATTAAGAACCGATACCCACTTCCACTCACAGCTGACATTATCAACTGGTTGAAAGGAGCAGAGTACTTCACAAAGTTTGATGTTCGGTGGGGCTACCACAATATTCGAATCCAAGCAGGAGACGAATGGAAGGGTGCTATCATCACCAACCACGGACTGTTCGAGCCAAAAGTAATGTACTTTGGCATGACCAACAGCCCCGCCACCTTCCAAGCCCTCATGAACGCAATATTTGCGGATCTCATAGCAGAAGGGGAAGTCACAGTCTATATGGATGATATCCTCATCTATAGTCAAGACCTTAACCACCATTGCAAAATCGTACGCAAGGTGCTCAAAAGGCTCGAAGACTACAACCTCTATCTCAAACCTGAGAAATGCGATTTTGAGAAACACGAAATGGAGTACTTAGGGATGATCATCCGTCCCGGAGAAGTGCAGATGGACCCTGGCAAGGTCTCTGCAGTAAGGGAGTGGCCTACACCCACGAATCTCAAAGAAGTAAGAGCATTCATTGGGTTCGCCAACTTCTATCGAAGGTTCATTAAGGATTTCACGGCTATCGCCCGACCTCTACATGACCTTACGAAGAAGGATACTCCATGGCACTGGCATTCTGAACAGCAGAAAGCTTTCAACAATATTAAGGGACGTTTCATTCAAGAACCTATCTTAAAGGTGTACGATCCAAACCTCCCCACTAGAGTCAAAACAGATGCTTCAGGATTTGCTACTGGCGGGATACTCACTCAAAAGTACCCAGATGGTCTTTGGCACCCTGTTGCGTATCGCTCAGAATCAATGAGCAAAGAAGAGTGCAACTACGAAATCTACGATTGAGAGATGCTTGGCTTAATCCACGCCCTAGAGGATTGGAGACATTTCCTCGAAGGGATCTCCTTTGAAGCGATCACTGACCATAAGAATATGGAATGGTGGGCAAGCATGAAAGACTTAAATCACCAGGCAAGCATGCTGGGCATTATATTTAAGTTGCTTCGCCTTTAAAATCACTTACAAGAAAGGAGACTCAATGCAAGCCAATGCACTCAGTAGATTTTCCAAAGACCATGTCAGGGACAATGAGGATAACCGCCAGGTTCAGGTTTTGCAACCTAAGCATTTCCTCAATGCCGCCCAAATGCACTTCCACCCAGAAGTGGACTCCCTTGGCAGTCGCATCAACCTCGCATCCATTAAAGAAGCCGAGTTATAGAGGGTCTTAAAAGTTTACAAAAGACCACTCCAAAGGCTCTTATGGACAGAGTTGCACTGTGGGAAGAAGAAGATGGTTTCGTTTATCACCGTGGGAAATTATATGTCCCAAACGATCGCGCCCTAAGAAGGGACATGGTAAAGACATGCCACGACACCATGATCACAGGACATCCCGGTAAGAATGGAACCATTGAGCTAGTTAGCTGCTATTATTGGTGGCCACGCATGGCAGGCTTTATCACTGCATACATAGAAGGATGCGATCGATGTCAGAGATATCGCAAAGATCTGCACCCCAAAGCCATCATACAGCCACAAGAAGTACCTGAGGGTCCATGGCAGTTAATTGGGATCGATTTAATCGGCCCTCTGCCTATGTCATGTGGAAAGGATATGATCCTTAACATAGTGGATCACTACACAAAACAGATCCATCTATTTCCAGTGACCTCTCAAATTACAGCTGATGGGGTAGCATCCATCTACTTTGAACAAGTCTTCCCCTTGCACGGGATTCCTCGAAAGATCATCAGCGATCAAGGACCCCAGTTTGCTGCAAGGAGCATGCAGGCACTTTATAAGCGACTAGGAATAGATGCAGGTCTCACCACCACCTATCACCCTCAAGCTAATGGACAGGTAGAGCGCAAAAATCAAGAAGTAGAAGTCTACTTGCGCTTGTTCATTAGTAAGAGGCAGGATGATTGGGCTGACCTGCTCCCTACAGCGGAATTCATAATCAATAGTAGGCTCAACTCTGCAATGGGTCACACCCCGTTTGAGCTACTATATGGCTACATGCCTGATTTCACGATTCCTGCTGGTAGACCTACGGGTATTCCAACGCTCAATAAATGCATCAGCAATCCCTGGGTTGCGCAAAAAATCCTTGTAGAGACTGTAGAGACTGTAGAGACTGTAGTTATTTTGTAGTAGGCTGGTAGAGACTGGTAGCAAACCAGGGAAATCCTGGTTGACATGGTAGAGAGTGTAGATGCCTGTAGACACCATAGTTGCTGGTAGTAGATGGTAGAGACTTGGTAGCAAACCCTGGAATTTAAGCTACCAAATCAACAATCCTTGGGCCTCTACAGTAGTTCTACAGTAGTTCTACAGTAGTGCTCATAGAGGCCATAGTGACCCATAGGTGGTGGTAGCAACGTTTATGTTCTATGTAGTACTACCATAGTTCTACTGTAGTACCCAGGCTACTACCATAGTGCTACTGTACCTAGGCCTACTACTGTAGTGCTACTGTACCCAGGTCTGCTACTGTAGTGCTACTGTACCCAGGTCTGCTACTGTAGTGCTACTGTACCCAGGCTTACTACTGTAGTGCTACTGTACCCAGGCTTACTACTGTAGTGCTACTGTAGTACCCAGGTCTGCTACTGTAGTGCTACTGTACCTAGGTCTGCTACTGTAGTGCTACTGTACCCTGGCCCACTACTGTAGTGCTACTGTACTCAGGCCTAGTACTACTGTAGCACTATGTAGAGGCCTGAGGATTGCTGATAGTGACTGGGGGAGAGGGGGACAGGGATGGGGCACATGGAAGGGATATAGAAAAGGGGGAGGGGCCTGCACCGGTGGGAATATGCGGATGGGGATAATGTTATGGCAGCACAGCAGCTCAGAGCTGGCATTATCTATCTTTTGGAATAAAATAGCTAAAAATATGAAAATATTTAGGGACCTGGCTTTTGAAGAAAGCTGAGGGATCCTCTGCCAACTTTAAGTGATCCAATCAACCATTCCTAAGTTATTTGACATTAGCTGAAGGGTATTAGCTAGTGTTCGCAGGTCAGGTCAGGGTAACTGCAAATAACTGGAACCTGACTGGAACCTGACTGCAGCTGACCTGACTTCAGGTCAGGTTCGCTAAGAGTTCACAAAGGTTCAGTCAGGTTCACAGAGGTTTGCTGAGATTTGCGAAAGTCAGGTCAGGTTACCCCCAAAAAACCGGTTCTAACCAGTTCTGACCGGTAACCTGACCAAACCCTGACCAAACCTGACCAAAGGTTCAGTCAGGTTCGCATGTAATTTTCATATTTGTGAACTGGTCAGGGTTCAGTTACCTGAAAAAAGAGCAAAAAACCGAACCTGACTGAACTTTTAAACACTAGTATTAGCTGACACCTTTCAGCTAATGCCAAATAGCTCAGTAACAGATGATTGGATCGCTTAGAGTTGGCAAAGGATCTTTCAGCTTTTGAGAATGTCTACCTCCCCAAATATTTCCATATTTTTGGCTATTTTATTTCTGAAGATCTTAACAATACCAGTTTGAGCTGCTATAGCACTAGTCACTGAGCTGTTCAAATAAGTTGGAAACTACTGATCAGATCACTTAGAGTTGGCAGAAGACCCCTTGGCTCCTAATCTGATCTAACTCCCTAAATATTTTCAAAATTTTATCTATTTTATTTCCTGAGATATCAGAACATCGGCTCAGCCCTGGCAGCACTTAGAAAAAATAAAATGGTGTGGACCACGGGCGACTTCCAGGCAGAAGTTTAACTTGTGGTGTGGGGAAGTGCGCCACTTGGCTGCTGCATTGGATTCGGTCGGATTCGGCCGTCAGATTCGGACTCCAACATGCCCATACCCTCTTTCCTCCCACCTTCACCCCCTCCCTTCCACTTCAAGACACAAATATAAGGTGACGTCTTTCTTTCGTTTTTCTCTCATTCTCTAACTGGTGCAGGCCACAGGACATTACCGTGGTGGCCACATCCTCACCATCGTGATGGCCTTCCCTCTCCCACAACCTCAACATGGCTGTGATGCCCCTCAACCGCATTGACTGGCTGCCACATCACTGCTGCCTCAACACAGTCGCCACTGCCACCTCGATCCGTTACGACCCTACCAACATCGCCTGCCTCGACGCTGCCGCATTGGCACCATCTCAACTTGGCTGCCACTGCCATGTCAGCACTTGGCCCCACTCAGATAAGTTTTTTTTCCTTTTCATTTTTTTTTCTTTCTCATCTCAACTGGTACAGGACCTCTCCTTCCTGCGAGCGGAATGACTTCGCTGCAGCCTCAACACCACATCAACACCCGCCGCCTTCAACCATGACCCCACCACTTCAACATGGCCGCGATGCCCTTCGACCCCGTCAACACAGCCGCCACCACAAGCTCAACTCCGCCACGCCACTGCCCCGCCACGGTCGCCACCCCCGCCATGGTCGCCACCCCCACCACGGTCGCCACCCCCGCCACGGTCACCACCCCCGCCATGGTCACCACCCCCGCCACGGTCACCACCCCCGCCACGGTCGCCACCCCCACCACAGTCGCCACCCCCGCCACGGTTGCCACTTCCACCATGGTCACCACTCCCACCCTGATCCGCTACCAATGCCCCCCCTCCACCTCGCTGCACTGGCGCTGTCTCAACTCGGCCACCACTGTCACATCGTGTCATCGCTATCCCGTTACCGTGGCCCCACTCAGATAAGTTTTCTATTTCTTTCACCATTTTTTTCTTCTCATCTTTACCAGTGCAGGACCTCTCGCGGGATCCTTCCCGCAAGTAGCAGAACGACTTCACCGCAGCCTCAATGCCACCACACCCGACCCCGACCCCGACCCCACCATGTCAACATGGCCGCGACGTCTTCAACCCCATCGACACGGCTGCCACCACCACCTCGACTCCGCCACACTGCCGCTGCCCCCACACAGTCGCCACCGCCAACCCAATCGCTACGACTCTTGCCACCACACGCCGGCTCGCCACACACAAGCCCCACTATGGCGCCACTGCCATCCTGTCCACTGCGGCACCTGGCTCCCATAGTGTAGTGTTTAGTTGTAGTTGTAGTTGTGTTACTCATAAATAAATAAATTCTGCATGAATATTGTCTGACTAAGAATGGACTATCAAATACTATGGTGTCTACAGTGTAACTACAGGGTATATGGATTACTACACTGTCTATGGAAGTACTATGGTAGTAGACCTGGGTACAGTAGAGCTACAGTAGTACTATGGTAGTAGGCCTGGCACTACAGTAGAACTACAGTAGTACTATGGTAGTAGGCCTGGTACTACTGTAGAACTATGGTAGTAGGCCTGGTACTACAGTAGAACTATGGTAGTAGGCCTGTACTACAGTAGAGCTACAGTAGTACTACACAGAACATAAACATTGCTATACCACTTGTAACGCCACCACGGGCGTTTAGTCTGACTTAGACTACGAAAGGGCGTTCTCAACTTAGCGGATGTTGGGACGGGGTTCACGTGACTTGGACACGTGATCTGAACACGTGACTTGGACTTCGGGACAGAGGTACACGGCGCTTTGCGTGGCACGTGACTTGTGTATATACCAGGACGATCCCTAAGTCGCTGGATAGATTCGATATCAGACGACCTGCTCGAGGGAGACAGGCGAACTTTAGAGCACGACGATGTGAGAGAAGTGGTGATTGAAGAAGACCAGGATGGCGATCCTGAGTCTTCAACGACTACTACTTATACATGTATGAGGATGCTTTAAAGCTCCTCCCGAATCGTATGTACCAATAGCGTAAGTAGCTTGAACCCTACTACAGCTATCCTAGGAATGAGTCATGCTACCTTGGCATGTGATAGTCCGTTCGCTTACTGATCCCCTGTCCATGACACAGTACTACTTACTAACGCGGTCATCATCATATAGTAAGCGTCCACTTCGAGTGATCCGTAACACCACTACAGATACTATGGACCACTATGGCACTACTGTAGCACTACTGTAGCACTATGTAGAGACCGAGGATTGCTGATGTGTCTTCAACACTTAGTTTCCTCTCGAAAGGATGCAGAGGCAGCTCTACGCCAAAGTAAACGGTGAATGCAGACAGATGTTGAACAAAGGCATAAGTCACATGCCTTTAACGTCGGGGACAAAGTCTGGTTGCAAGCTAAGCAAATAAAGATACACCAACAGTCGTCCAAACTGGGTCCTAAGCAACTAGGTCCATTTGAAGTCACTGAAGTTAGAAGTGATGTCGACTACAAGCTTGCACTCCCCCCTGCATTACGGATCCATGATGTATTTCATGTAGACTGCCTCTCCCCTTACAAGGGAAACGAAGTTAACAGGCTTTTGCCACCTCCACCTGAACCTGTCTGTCACGATCACGTGACATTGCCCATGTACGTTTTAGTCTTGGTTTCTCGGTTTCAGACTCAGCCCGGATTCGTGACTCACAGACCACATGACTGCACAGCAATGCCAGCAGTGGATCTATTCTTAGACACATGACTCAGACGGACTCATAGGGCAGAGGGTTGCCAGCGAGCATGTTTGCTGGCATACACACGTCCTGGTTTCACACTTACGCGGCTCATAGAAAATGTACAGGAAAATCATAGACAGTACGGTATAAGTAGAGCAATAGTACCAGCTTGTAACAGTATTCGAGTCTCTTAAGAATATAGCCCAACAAGCTTGTTCTACAGAGTGAAGAGTCAACCCTGGTCCAAGTTCCCACGAAGTGGATTAGTAAGTGTCGGTGACCTTTCCGGCCCGACTTACTAGTCTTCCTTGAAATCCCACATGTAACGATCCGGGTGATCGTAACACTGTCACAGTCGAAGGGGAAGAAGAGTACGAAGTAGACCATATAAGAGATTCAAAACTCTTCGGTCATACTCTTAAGTACCTAGTTCACTGGAAGGGCTACAGAGAAGGCGAGGACACTTGGGAACCTGCTAAAAACCTAGCACATGCCCCAGAAAGCTTAAAGAGTTCCACTCTTTGAACCCAGGCGCACCTAGAAAAATAGCAGCTCTCATCTACATGTCCTTGCCTTGGCAGTCTCCTCACATGTACACAGAGGCCAACGCGGACATTGACCCTTAAGAAGGGGGGTGATGTCACAAACATGTATTATTTTCCCTATTTTTCTGTATTTATACGGATTTATATGGTGAAGATATAAAGGGCTGAAGTACAGAGGTGTTCATTAGTCACATGTGTTTGCCACCATGTGCACATGATCGTGGGATTAGTATCCCTCATTTGTACAGACTCATATGATTGGTAGATAAGGATAGAAGGTTCTGGAAGGTTCTGGAAGAGTCTAGAAGGATCTAGACTATGCTTAGTAGTTTATGCTTACTCACTGTATTAGGATTTACTCAGCAAAGTGGAGCCGCTCGTAAGTGCTATGACAGTGCCTCAGTCAGCACAATAGATAAGCGCTATTAATAGACACGACGCATCAGTTCCTGAGTCAAGCTTACTGTACACTTAGTAATAGTGTTTAGACTCAGTTCAAGCCCAGCTTCAGTAGTGTATATAAACCCTCCTGTAGCGTCCTGAGTGGAACCAACTTGTCCTCTTGGTTCTCCACTCAGGTGCGTATTCCCCTTGTACCTTCCTACATCTCCAATGTTAACTTGTCCTCTTGGTTCTCCACTCAGCGTGCCACAGTGTGATCACCGACAGTTTGAGTCCTTGAATAAAGGCTCCACACTTCTGTCCCCTCCACTGTGACTGTACGTTTAAGCATGTGACTTGTCTCCACATTAGGTTGAGTGTGCTCCCTTACAGTTCACCCTTACCTTTCACTTGACTTGGCGTAGCACGGCAGTCGCACTGCTACAGTGGCTGTATTGTTCCCTTGTTGGTAGATTTCTAGTGTCAATGTCACAGTTGTAGTTTTGCCCTGCTGGGCATACCACATCCCACCTGTTGTTGATTGGATTCCATGTAATTTCCACACAGCACAAGTTTTCGAAGTTAAACTCAACTGGTCTGTATCGGGTAGGGCCTGATGCAAAGTCCATGAAGTATCCGATGTCTCCTCGGAATTCTCTCCACCTAGCAGCCCTTAAGAATTGGACCAGTATGTTGCAATCCCCTCTTCTTTCGAGGGAGTAAGTTCTGAACTGGGTCCAGCAGTCTCAAGTGGTGAACACCACAATGAAGGGATCCTGGTCTTAATGTAACACCATCACAGGTGTTTAGTTCAACTTGAACTACAAAAGGGCATTCATGACTTAGCAAATATTCCTAGCCTCTGTGTAACGCCACCACAGGGGCGTTAAGTACGACATGTACTTCGGTTAAGTCACGGACGGTAACGGGACAGGGGTAAGTCAGTTACGACTTAGTTCGATGGTGAACAAGTACCACTTGGCCTCCGTGGACACAAGGGTAATAGCAAAGACAGGCTCAAGCGCAATCGGCGAGCGAAGACGGGGAGTCAAGCGAAAGTGCGACTCAAGGGGTCGGGTCGTGAGAGTAGACAGCGGTGTGGTATTACACAAGAAGTCAAGTCTACCGTACAAGCTAGGTAGCGTGGGACTTATATACTAGTACACGATGTTTGTCAGGGACAAACATATGGCGCGATCCTAGGATCCGGGTCCTAGAGAGCTAACAAAGGGAAAGTACGAACAGAGAACAAGGGAATCCCGCGGAACGACGCGTGGATCAGAAGTCGTCAGCAGGTTCTGGAAGTCGCGCCACAGGGCGTCGTAACGGTCATGCGCTAGGCGCGAGATAAGAGCCGGGGTTCGAATTGAAGCGGAACGTATCGTAAAAGTACAATGGAAAGTCGACACGGAATATGGGTCACGAGATGGGAGTAAAGGAAGAGGCGAAGAGGGGAAAATTGTAACATTACCCCCCCGTCAGACTCGAAGTCGCCACGACTTCGACTAGTCACTGGTATAGTAACAGTCCTCTTCGGGAATAACGGTCGCAGGGTCAGGAGAGGGGGAACGGGGACAAGTGTGAGAGCATAAGAACATATGGCTGTCCCCTGCGGCCACACTTACGGCATCCCTCGTACTGGGGACAGTCAATCTCATCGTGGGTTGCCTTCCAGTCGAGACACTTCCCACACCAGCGGGTGCGCGGCGTGGGATTCTCGTACCGAGCCGACATCGGGGATAGTTGCCTTATGAGGCAGACGTCCACACGATGGGCGAGACTGCCACACCATTGGCACGCGTCTCGCCGTCCTCGCTCGGGGCAGTCTCTGACGAGGTGGTCCTTGGACCGACACTTGTAGCATCTGCGACGACGCATGCTGCCTTCCCCTTGAAGGCGCGGCATCTCGCTAGGTCCTCCCGCACGTGGTGGTAGGGGCATCTCGTCTGCGCCGTCAGCGCGGAGCTCAGACGAGTGGCGGGGGCGAGTGGGTTTCGTCATCAGTTCTACGTATCGGTCGCTGATGAGTGGGATGATTCGGGCGTACTGCAACCTCTTCCATACGCTCGACATGTTCATGTCGAGGTGGAATTGGTCCTTTGTCGCCTCGGCCTCCAACCTACGGAGGTCGTCCCGGCGCACCTTGAGCGCGTCTCGCGCTTCGAGGCAGGTGCGCAGGTGGGAGACGTCCGCATGGAGTGCGGGGTAATGGAGGGAAGAAATCACCTCATCGATTACGATGCGGCGAGGGTCATGAGGGTGGAATAGGTCCACCTGCTGGTCCGTAACATGTTGTGGGAGCTGGTTAGCTTGGACGGTGCGCAGGTAGACAGATGTGACGTAGCAAGGTTCCCCCTTGCCCATGGTGCCCACGACTTCCTGATAATCCTTGCGGTAATAGATGTACCGCGCCACCTCCTTCTGGCCCGGCTCACCAATCATGAGCGGGTGGAAGCGTGGGGAGGTAGGGTCGTTGAGGAAGTACGGGATGCCCGGTTCCCCTGACTTGTCCTCATCCTCATCGTCGAGGAGGGCATAGCGGTGGTCAGGGACGGCGAGCTCTACTGTAGGGCGAGGGGTGAACACATGGTCTATACCAGGTGGGAATGGGGGGAGCGGGAGTGACGACTGGTGCAAGGTGCTGAGTGTTGGTTGTGAGACAAGAGGGGGCGGCGACGTCGTCTTAGAGGATCCCGATGACTCGGGCGGCTCGGCAATGGTGGGTAACGAGGTTTCGGGATCGAGCGTAAACTCGGGCAACGGGGGAGGAGTAATGATTCGGGAGTAGGGAGTGTAGGCGGCGTCAGGGTTCATGTCCGGAATCCCCACCTCTTGGGACTGGGACTGTCAAGTTGTCAAGAATGATTTGAGAGGGGGGGCGAACGGGCACAGTGGTGACGATGGGTGTGTCAGCCATGAGGTTTCCAGGGATGATCATGGGTGACGAGAGTGGGCGGAGGGGGTGCGCTTTTTATATCTTTCGTCCAGCCCCTTCGGCGGTAGGATTTTGCCGATAGAACTCGGCGATTAAGTCAGGTGCGTGGTGAACGTTATCAAGTGGCTCCCACGAGCTGTCACTCATGGGAAATCCCTTCCACTGGATCAGGAATTGAAGTTTGCGCCCTCGGCCATGAAGGCGAGATTGTAACACGCACTCCACTTCAAACTCTTCTTCTCCTTCGATAAGGTCAGGTGGAGGTCGCGTGAAGTTAGCTCCATGGAGTTCCGTCTCCTTGTATGGCGTAAGGAGGTTCGCATGGAACACGGGGTGTATCTTCCACGTCTTCGGAAGATCTAGTTCGTACGAGACCGCCGATAAGACTTTCTTGATTCGGAACGGTCCGTGGCATTTTGGCGCGAGCTTTGTGGTGGGGTAGAAGGTCTGGAGGTTCGTCCCCTCCAACCATACCTGAGCGCCTTCCAAGTAAGGTATGAAGCGCGTCTTTCCCCTCTTCGCCATAAGCTCTTGCGCGTGCTTGATACAGTCTTGCGCATGCTGGCATCTGTCACCCATCTCTTCTAATCGTTGATCGACGGACGGAGTTGACGTGGGCTTTGATGTCCACAGTGGTACGTGGTTCCCATCCCATGATCAATGAGAATGGGGAATGCTTGGTTGTGGCGTTTGGCCACAAGTTGTGCGCGAATTGCGCTACTGGAAGTGCCTCCGCCCAGTTATCCTGTTGCACGTTGCTCCAGTGGCGGAGATATTGTTCCAGCCACTGGTTCGTGCGCTCCGACTGCCCATCCGTCTGTGGGTGATATGCGGAGGAGATGTTCTGGCGGATCCCTAGCGTTTTACACAAGTCCTTCATGAAGGCGGACGTGAAGCGTGGGTCTCGATCCGTGATCATCTTTCGGGGGATACCGTAGTGCGGATAGACGTGGTGGAGGTAGAGCCGTGCTACTCCTTCCGCAGTAATCGTCTCATTACATGGGATGAAGATGGCTGCTTTTGAACAATCGTGGTCGGTAATGGTGAGGATAGAGTCGTATCCGTTCGACGGGGGTAGCTTCGTGATGAAGTCCATTGTCACGACTTCAAATGGTTCGGCGTCAGGGTCTGTGGTGATAGGGAAGAGGTGTGGCTTTTGTTGGTGGGGGTTGATTTTGTTGGCTTGGCACGTTGCACAGCCCTTGACGTAGTCTTCTACGTCATTCCGCATATTCGGCCACCAGTAGTCACGTCACACCAACTCTAGCGTGTTTGCGATTCCTGGGTGGCCCATGCTTGGCGTGTCGTGGAAAAAGGTAATTACCCCCCGTTTAAGATCGTTGTCGCCCACGACAACGAGAGCGTCGCCTTTCCACCAGAGACCTTGGTGCTTTTTCAGGTTGTGGGGTTCGACCCAGCCGAGGATGGCTTTCTCGTCCATGTTTTGCGCTATTTGCGTCCAGATGTCCATGTCGTGCATTGACATCTAGTCTTTGAAAGTCCAGTTGCAGCAACTGAAAAAGACTGCAACTCAACTGAACTGCAACTGGAAAAAACCGGACTTTTGGTTGCAGTTGTACCTAATCCTAGAATGTATCAGTTGCAGTTGCCCGAAATGGCAGCTGACCTCCAACCGGTTGCAACCGATTTCTTAGTCAGCAGGTGATTGGGCTGAATTTCTGATCAAAACGAGCCTAAGATCACCCAAATCGGCCAAAAACTGAGCAAGTTATGATCAAAACAATCATTTTACTCATAACTTTTGCTTTTTTTGGCTGTTTTACCTAATTATTTTTTCATTATAAGGCAGTTGCACTTAGAAATTTATTATAAGTACCTATTAACACTAATTATAAGTGGTTTTGACTCAGTTTAGACCAGTTTCAGATAGATTAAATAACATTCAGTTGGGTCCAGTTGCAACTGGTGCAACTGGTTTTTTTGCAGTTTTTTGCAGTTGCAGTTGAGGTTGCAACAAATTTCATTTTTTGGCAACCAGTTGCAGTTGCAGTTGGACCAAATATGGTCAAAAAACCGGACCCAACCGGACTTTCAAACGCTATTGACATCTGGGTTGCGCGTATGAATCGGTCAGCGGGGAGGACGATTACATCGTTGTTGTCCTCCTCGTTGGGCTCATAGTCAGCTCGTCGTGAGAGGGGCGTCCGCGCGACCATTTTTTATACCAGGTACGTGCTTCAGTGCGAAGTTGTACTCCGATAACTCCAAAAACTCGCGTGCCACTCTCCGGCTGATCTTTCGGGGGTCTTTCCAATACTGCAGATTGGCGTGGTCGGTGTGGATGATGATCTTGTGAGGGGAGCCAACCAGGTAGGGATGCCAGGCTCGCAGTGCCTTGACTACCACTAGTAGCTCCCTGTCGTAGATGTCATAGTTGCGTTCCGCTTCCGTTAGTGACTCAGAGTGGAACGCCACCGGGTGCATGCGTTGATCAGGCCCTAGTTGATTAAGTACTGCTCCAAGGGCTACGTTGGACGCATCCACTTCGAGCTCGAATGGTTTTGTGAGGTCGGGGAATAGGAGTGTGGGTTCTCGGCCAATGCTTTGTCTGATGTTATCGAACGCATCCTGCTGGTCCTGGTCCCAACGCCAGGGGGTATCTTTCTTTGTGAGGTCGTGCAGCGGGCGGGCGAGGGTGGAGAATCCTTGAATAAACTGCCTATAGAAGTTGCAGAAGCCGAGGAAGGCGCGCACTTCCCGGAGGCTTCTCGGGGCCGGCCATTCCAGGACTCCCCGTACCTTAACGGGGTCCATCCAGACGTTCCCATGTCCGATGATGAGTCCGAGGTATTCAATTTCTAATACCTCGAATTCGCATTTCTCCGGTTTGACGTACAGGTCATGCTCGTCGCAGAGGCGTAGTACCTCATGCAGCACGTTCCTGTTTGGGCGTGGTCGAGGGCAGTGGCGATGAGGATATCGTCCATATAGACGATCACAAGCCCGAGCAGGATAAGGTCTCGGAAGATGTAATCCATCATCCCCTGGAAGGTCGACGGGGAGTTGGTAAGGCCGAAATACATGACCAGGGGTTTGAACAGTCCCCGGTTCGTTTTAAACGCTGCTTTATGCTCATCTCCCGGTTTGATCCGTACATTGTTGTAGCCCCACCTAATGTCGAGCTTAGAGAAGAGTCGGGCTCCTCGTATGCGGTCAATGAGTTCGGGGATGAGGGGAAGGGGATAGTGGTTTCGGACGGTGATCTCGTTCAACCGCCTATAGTCTTGGACGGGTCTCAGCTTCCCATCTTTCTTCTTGATAAAGAAGAATGGTGATGCGTAAGCGGACTTGGAGGGTCTGATGTACCCTTTTTCAAGCTGTTCAGTGAGGAACGTGGTGAGCGCCTCCTCTTCGTTCTGCACCAGTGGGTATACTTTACAGTCTAACGCTGGCGGAGCGTTTGGTAGGAGGTCGATGGCATGGTCCCATACTCGTGAGGGGGGAAATCGGTGGGATGCTTCCTCACTGAACACTTTACAGTGTCGCCGGTACTCCGCGGGTACCAGTTCTTCGAATGTGCGTTCGGGCCTCTTTGCTGCCTCACGCTGGGCTAACTCTGAGGCGGTTGTGGTTTTTCGTAGGAATGTGATGCAGGGATCCCGCTCATCGTCTATGAGCTGTTCCCACGCCTCCTCGTCAAGTTCATACGTCTCCAACGCCCTTATGGATGCTTCCATAGGCGTGGCTTCGTCTGACAGATGAAGGCTGGAAATAACGACCGGTTGAAACTCCTTGTTCAACGTCGCTTCTCCCCATCGTATCTTTGGCTCGAAGGCCGTGAACCAGGGGTATCCGAGGATCACTTCGTCCCTTCCTAAGTTCGTGATTAGGAAACGAAGTGTCTTGGTCTCCTTCCCTGTTCTTACGGTGAGATTGGTGTACTGCGTGATCTCTCCGTCCTGGTTGTTCGTCCCATCCACGTTCCAAATGCGGATGGGGTGCGAGATGTTTCGGGTAGATATCTGTAGTCGTTTGAGCAGTGTCGAACAAATGAAATTGTCGGTTGCTCCTGAGTCCACTAGGACTTGTCGTTCGGCCGTTGTGTGTGCAGATTTAAACAGAACTGGGATTCGCATGGATCGATATCTGCTAGTGTACACGTTTAGGTTTAACGCTCTAGCCCAGGCCGCCGGGTTCAAGCGTTGGGAAAACCCTCCTTCCCGAATAGTTTGTCCACCATGAGGTCCCTGACCTCCTGGGTTTGTGCTTTCATCGCAGCGATCTGCGCATCCGCCTGTTCTTCATTCGAAAGTATGCGATTAGAAGATATGGCGACAGTAGTGACGGTGGGAGTTGGTACGTCTGGAGTCGGGGCAAGGGAGGGGGATCCAAAGGAGGAGGCAGTAGCCGCGCGCGTTCCCTTTTGTGGGCAGTTACGCGACAGGTGCCCTTGAGCACGACATCTAAAACATCGTCCCTCCTTCTGAAGTTGGGCCCGGTCTCCGTCGGTAAGTGCCACGGAGGCTCGGGCACGTCCAACATCCATGGCGTTCGGGTTTCGGTTCTGCTTAAGAGCCTGGACCCACTGCTCTCGGCTGTGTCCGCTCTTCTTTCCGCGTTGGGGTCTGTTCTTCCCCAAGCGGTCCTTTAAAACCAAGTATTCAGCCTGCTGTAGACGAGCAGCCGCCTTCCAATCATCCCACGTGATCAGATGTTGGAAGCGCGTGGCGTTGATTACTAACTGGTCTGGGAGTCCATCCTGGAACATTTCCAGGGTCGTGGCTTCATCGGGGTTATACCCGGCTTTGTGAACTAGATTGGAAAATGTAGCCACGTAGGTGTCGATGTCTTCGCCCTTCATCGTCAGAGTCTGCAGACTCTTTCGGGCTTTTGTCCGTTCCGAGGTATCGGTGTACGCTTGCACAAACCGATCGTGAACGGTGTTCCACAGGTTCATCTCTGTCATCAGAACTCCTGTGTTTCGCTGGTCCTCAAGCCAAGCGAACTGCTCTGTGACCCAGTCGTCGACAAGGGGTCCGCGGATGTAGGAGAGAAAGGTCATCGCGCGGGGGTAGGGGATAGCGAGCTGGTCGACGGTGGGGTTCATTTCTCGGTATAGGTTGAACGCAAGCATGAATTGCTTGCTTTTCTCTCGTTCTCCGTTGAACTCGGGGGGCGGGTTCCCTCCTAAGCGTCCGTGTCCTCCGGGTGCGGGTGGGATCACGGCTGGTGCGGCTCTGGCGGGGGGAACAGGAGCACCACCTGCTCCGCCGCCCCCGCCTCCTCCGCCACCTGCGCCGCCTGCTCCACCGCCTGGCGCACCTCCTCCACCAATGCCGCCACCCGGGAGACCTCCTCCAGGAGCTGCGCTTCCGCCTCCAGGAGCCGCTGCTCCACCTGACGGGCCGCCGCTAGGAGCGCCTCCACTACCAAAAGGAGCTGGTCCTCCGCTGGTAAGGGTTGTGCTGGCCGAGGCATGGGTTTGTGACATGGACTGGGGTGTGGGTTGAGAACCGGGTAGGTCTGGGGGATTTACGAACAGAGAGGGGGTAAATGTGGCTGTTGGTACCGAGACACTAGGTGAATTATCGGGGTCGGAGTCGATGTCAATCCCTTTCGGGTTGTGACCTTTTAGTGGTCCGACGTTCAACTCAAGTGGTACTGGTTTGATAGTGTACCAGCTTCGTTCGTTCGGCGAGTAATCGATGTAAGCCCAGAGATGTTTGTCCTCTAGGTAATGGATCTGGTGATACTCTTTCTTCGTTGGGTTGAAGATATAATATCCTTCAACGCCGTTGATTTCTGCCCAGACAGCTGCTCCTTTGATACGATCAGAGAGCTCGTCGGTTGTAAACCGAGTAATATATTCTGGGTGGAACGCGGATCTGGCGCGACTAGATGTTGCCACTGTGAGAGACTTGACTTAATGTAACGCCACCACAGGGGCGTTAAGTACGACGTGTACTTCGGTTAAGTCACGGACGGTAACGGGACAGGGGTAAGTCAGTTACGACTTAGTTCGATGGTGAACAAGTACCACTTGGCCTCCGTGGACACAAGGGTAATAGCAAAGACAGGCTCAAGCGCAATCGGCGAGCGAAGACGGGGAGTCAAGCGAAAGTGCGACTCAAGGGGTCGGGTCGTGAGAGTAGACAGCGGTGTGGTATTACACAAGAAGTCAAGTCTACCGTACAAGCTAGGTAGCGTGGGACTTATATACTAGTACACGATGTTTGTCAGGGACAAACATATGGCGCAATCCTAGGATCCGGGTCCTAGAGAGCTAACAAAGGGAAAGTACGAACAGAGAACAAGGGAATCCCGCGGAACGACGCGTGGATCAGAAGTCGTCAGCGGGTTCTGGAAGTCGCGCCACAGGGCGTCGTAACGGTCATGCGCTAGGCGCGAGATAAGAGCCGGGGTTTGAATCGAAGCGGAACGTATCGTAAAAGTACAATGGAAAGTCGACACGGAATATGGGTCACGAGATGGGAGCATCTGTAATTGCACTAGGTGTTCAGAGCTGTTCGGAGCCGTTCAAGGACACTCTGAACAGCTCTGAACACTCTGAACACCTAATTGCATTTACAGATGAGTAAAGGAAGAGGCGAAGAGGGGAAAATCGTAACACTCTGATACGTGACTTAGTGTGGGGTGAATCACAGATACACAGTGTCTATACAGGCAGGTGATCTCTTTGTATACTAGGACGTTGTGGCCACTGGATACCTCAATGATGAAGATGACTTGCTCAAGGGAGACAAGCGAAGCACACAATGAGAGATGAGAGAAGCAGTGATTGAAGAAGACCAGGATGGTGATCCTGAGTCTTTGACTACTACTACTTATACATGTATGAGGAAGCTTTAAAGCTCCTCTGGAATCCATACAACTAATAGCACAAGTAGCTTGAACCCTACTACAGCTATCCTAGCAATGAGTCATGCCCTAGAGGCATGTGATAGATGAGTCCTGCTGACCGATACAACTGTCCATGACACATATACACTTACGAACGAGGCCATGACCATACCGTAAGTGTCCACTTTGATCGGACTGTGACACCACCCCTCCCCTTTCCCCTTCAGCCACGCTGCCATGTACACACAGGAAAGGGGCACACAAGGGTGCCCCACCCCCGCCCCACTGTTACAAATCCCGACTGCCGACGCTACAGGACGCGGGCCAGAGGAACCGCCTAGCCAGGCAGGGACTCCCGATGGCTCAGACGCCGCTAGCAGGACCTTACGGAGCGCTAGGGAGACCTTCAGGAAGGGTCTGGGCTTATGATGGTATGATCACATGACCGGAGCCTAGACTGACCTAGAACAATAACGATCGATGGCGCAACATGCATGTGACCTTCTGGTAGGTTCCATGACTGCGCACGGACCCTGATCCCAGATAGAGCGGACTTAGCTGAGTACGAACCTTATGTACCTGCATGTATATATACCAGGCTTGTCTTCGTACTCAAGTCCTCAGACTTGATTTACTTAGCAATACCAGCTTTGTATCTTGGGAACCCTGCTCTGCCTTGCTTTAAGCCTTCCCCTTTACTTGTGCATCACCGTTCTCACCTCGCCTCTTGTTACGAATCCCGACCGCCGACGCTACCGGATGCAGGCCGGAGGAACCGCCTAGCCAGGCAGAGACTCCCGATGGCTCAGACACCGCTAGCGGGACCTTGCAGAGCGCTAGGGAGACCTTCAGGAAGGGTCTAGGCCTATGATGGTATGATCACGTGACCAGAGGCTAGACTAACCTAGAATGATGACGATCAATGGCGCAATATGCATGTGACCTTCTGTGTTACGATTTTCCCCCTTCTTTCTCCGTCCTCTTCCTTTCGCATCCCGTGACTCATATTCTGTGCCAACTTTCCATTGTACTTTTACGATACGATCTGCTTCGATCCGTACCTCGGCTCTTATCTCGCGCCTAGCGCATGACCGTTACGACGCCTCATGGCGCGACTTCCAGAACCCGCTGACGACTTCTGATCCACGCGTCGTCCCGCGGGATTCCCTTGTTCTCTTTTCATATTCTCCCTTTGTTAGCTCTCTAGGACCCAGATCCTAGGATCGCGCCATATGTTTGTCTCTGACAAACATCGTGTATTAGTATATAAGTCTCACGCTACCTAGCTTGTACGGTAGACTTGACTTCTTGTGTAATACCACACAGCTGTCTACTCTCACAACCCAATCCCTTGAGTCGCATTTTCGCTTGACTCCCCTCTTTTGCTCGCCGTTGCGCTTGAGCCTGTCCTTGCTATTACCCTTGTGTCCACGGAGGCCAAGTGGTACTTGTTCACCATCGAACTGAGTCATAACTGACTCACTCCTGTCCCGTTACCGTCCGTGACTTAACCAAAGTACACGTCGTACTTAACGCCCCTGTGGTGGCGTTACATTAAGTCAAGTCTCTCACTGTGGCGACATCTAGTCGCGCTAGATCCGGATTCCACCCGGAGTACATCACTCGGCTTACAACCGACGAGCTTTCTGACCATATCAAAGGAGCAGCTGTCTGGGCAGAAATCAACAACGTTGAAGGATATTACATCTTCAACCCGAAAAAGAAAGAGTATCACCAGATCCATTACCTGGAGGATAAACGTCTCTGGGCTTATATTGATTACTCGCCAAACGAATGAAGCTGGTATACTATCGGACCAGTACCGCTTGAGCTGAACGTCAGACCACTAAAGAGTCATAACCCGAAAGGGATTGACATTGACTCCGACCCTGATAATTCACCTAGTGTCTCCGTACCAACAACCACGTTCACCCCCTCCCTATTCGTAAACCCCCCAGACCTACCTGGTTCCCATCCCACACCCCAGTCCATGTCACAGACTCATGCCTCGGCTAGCACAACCCTTACCAGTGGAGGACCAGCTCCTTCTGGTAGTGGAGGCGCTCCTAGCGGCGGCCCGTCAGGTGGAGCAGTGGCTCCTGGAGGCGGAAGCGCAGCTCCTGGAGGAGGTCTCTCGGGTGGCGGCGCTAGTGGAGGAAGTGTGCCAGGCGGTGGAGGAGGCGGCGCAGGTGGCGGAGGAGGCGGGGGTGGTGGAGCAGGTGGTGCTCCTATTCCCCCCGCCGGAGCCGCACCAGCCGCGATCCCACCCGCACCTGGAGGACACGGACGCTTAGGAGGGAACCCACCCCCCAAGTTCAACGGAGACCGAGAGAAAAGCAAGCAGTTCATGCTTGCGTTCAACTTATACCGAGAAATGAACCCCACCGTCGACCAGCTCGCTATCCCCTACCCCCGCGCGATGACCTTTCTTTCCTACATCCACGGACCCCTTGTCAACGATTGGGTCACAGAGCAGTTCGCTTGGCTTGAGGGCCAGCGAAACACAGGCGTTCTAATGACTGAAATGAACCTGTGGAACACCGTCCACGATCGGTTCATGCAATCGTATACTGATACAGCAGAGCGAACGAAAGCCCGAAAGAGTTTACAAACTCTGACCATGAAGGGCGAAGATATCGACACCTACGTGGCTACGTTCTCCAACCTAGTCCACAAAGCCGGGTATAACCCCGATGAAGCCACGATGCTGGACATGTTCCAGGATGGACTCCCAGACCAGTTAGTAATCAACGCCACACGCTTCCAACATCCAATCACATGGGATGATTGGAAGGCGGCCACTCGTCTACAGCAGGCTGAATATCTGGTTTTAAAGGACCACCTGGGAAAGAACAGATCCCAGCGTGGAAAGAAGAGCGGACACAGCCGAGAGCAGTGGGTCCAGGCCCTCAAACAGAACCGAAACCCTAACGCCATGGATGTTGGACGCGCCCAAGCCTCCATGGCGCTTACCGACGGAGACCGGGCCCAGCTTCAGAAGGAGGGACGATGTTTTAGATGTTGTGCTCAAGGGCACATGTCGCGTAACTGCCCACAAAAGGGAACGTGCACGGCTACTGCCTCCTCTTTCGGATCCCCCTCCTTTACCCCGACTCCAGACGTACCAACTCCCACCATCACTACTGTCGCCGTATCTTCTAATCGCGTACTTTCGAATGAAGAGCAGGCGGATGTGCAGATCGCTGCGATGAAAGCACAGACTCAGGAGGTCAGGGACCTCATGGTGGACAAACTATTCGGGAAGGAGGGTTTTCCCAACGCTTGAACCCAGCGGCCTGGGCTAGAGCGTTAAATCTAAACGTGTACACTAGCAGATATCGATCCATGCGAATCCCAGTTCTGTTTAAATCTGCACACACAACGGCTGAACGACAAGGCCTAGTGGACTCAGGAGCAACCGACAATTTCATTTGTTCAACACTGCTCAAACGACTACAGATATCCACCCGAAATGTCTCGCATCCCATCTGCATTTGGAACATGGATGGGACGAACAACCAGGACGGAGAGATCACGCAGTACACCGATCTCACCGTAAGAACAGGGAAGGAGACCAAGACACTTCGTTTCCTAATCACGAACTTAGGAAGAGACGAAGTGATCCTCGGGTACCCCTGGTTCACGGCCTTCGAGCCGCAGATACGATGGGGAGAAGCGACATTGAACGAGGAGTTTCAACCAGTCGTTATTTCCAGCCTTCATCTGTCAGACGAAGCCACGCCTATGGAAGCATCCATAAGGGCGTTGGAGACGTATGAACTTGACGAGGAGGTGTGGGAACAGCTCATAGATGATGAGCGGGATCCCTGCATCACATTCCTATGAAAAACAACGACTGCCTCGGAGTTAGCCCAGCACGAGGCAGCAAAGAGACCCGAACGCACATTTGAAGAACTGGTACCCGCGGAGTACCGGCGACACCGTAAAGTGTTCAGTGAGGAAGCGTCCCACCGATTTCCTCCCTCACGAGTGTGGGACCATGCCATCGACCTCCTACCGAACGCCCTGCCAGCGTTAGATTGTAAAGTGTACCCGCTGGCACAGAACGAAGAGGAGGCGCTCACCACGTTCCTCACTGAGCAGCTTGACAAAGGGTATATCAGACCCTCCAAGTCCGCTTACGCATCACCGTTCTTCTTTATCAAGAAGAAAGATGGGAAGCTGAGACCCGTCCAAGACTACAGGCGGTTGAACGAGATCACCGTCTGAAACCACTATCCCCTTCCCCTTATCCCCGAACTCATCGATCGCATACGAGGAGCCCAATTGTTCTCCAAGCTCGACATTAGATGGGGCTATAACAATGTACGGGTCAAACCGGGAGATGAGCATAAGGCAGCATTTAAAACGAACTGGGGACTATTCGAACCCCTGGTCATGTATTTCGGCCTTACCAACTCCCCGTCGACCTTCCAGGGGATGATGGACTACATCTTCCGAGACCTTATCCTGCTCGGACTTGTGATCATCTATATGGATGACATCCTAATCGCCACCGCCCTCGACCACGCCCAACACCGGAACGTGCTGCACGAGGTACTGCACCTCTGCGAAGAGCACGACTGTTATGATTTTCCCTCCTTCTTTCCCCTCTTCCCTTCGCATCCTGTAACTCGTATTCTGTGCCGACTTTCCATTGTACTTTTACGATACGATCCGCTTCGATCCGTGCCTCGGCTCTTATCTCGCGCCTAGCGCATGACCGTTACGACGCCCATGTGGCGCGACTTCCAGAACCCGCTGACGACTTCTGATCCACGCGTCGTCCCGCGGGATTCCCTTGTTCTCTTTTCGTACTTCTCCCTTTGTTAGCTCTCTAGGACCCGGATCCTAGGATCGCGCCATATGTTTGTCTCTGACAAACATCGTGTACTAGTATATAAGTCTCACGCTACCTAGCTTGTACGGTAGACTTGACTTCTTGTGTAATACCACACCGCTGTCCTACTCTCACGATCCGATCCCTTGAGTCGCACTTTCGCTTGACTCCCCTCTTTTGCTCGCCGTTGCGCTTGAGCCTGTCCCTGCTATTACCCTTGTGTCCACGGAGGCCAAGTGGTACTTGTTCACCATCGAACTGAGTCGTAACTGACTTACTCCTGTCCCGTTACCGTCCGTGACTTAACCGAAGTACACGTCGTACTTAACGCCCCTGTGGTGGCGTTACATTAAGTCAAGTCTCTCACTGTGGCGACATCTAGTCGCGCTAGATCCGGATTCCAGCCAGAGTACATCACTCGGCTTACAACCGACGAGCTCTCTGACTGTATCAAAGGAGCAGCTGTCTGGACAGAAATCAACAGCATTGAAGGATATTACATCTTCAACCCGAAAAAGAAAGAGTATCACCAGATCCATTACCTGGAGGATAAACGTCTCTGGGCTTATATTGATTACTCGCCGAACGAACGAAGCTGGTATACTATCAGACCAGTACCGCTTGAGCTGAATGTCAGGACCACTAAAGAGTCATAACCCGAAAGGGATTGACATTGACTCCGACCCTGATAATTCACCTAGTGTCTCCGTACCAACAACCACGTTCACCCCCTCCCTATTCGTAAACCCCCCGGACCTACCTGGTTCCCAACCGACACCCCAGTCCATGTCACAGACTCATGCCTCGGCCAGCACAACCCTTACCAGTGGAGGACCAGCTCCTTCTGGTAGTGGAGGCGCTCCTAGCGGCGGCCCGTCAGGTGGAGCAGCGGCTCCTGGAGGCGGAAGCGCAGCTCCTGGAGGAGGTCTCCGGGTGGCGGCGCTAGTGGAGGAAGTGTGCCAGGCAGGTGGAGGAGGCGGCGCAGGTGGCAGAGGAGGCGGGGGCGGTGGAGCAGGTGGCGCTCCTATTCCCCCCGCCGGAGCCGCACCAGCCGCGATCCCGCCCGCACCTGGAGGACACGGACGCTTAGGAGGGAACCCACCCCCCGAGTTCAATGGAGACCGAGAGAAAAGCAAGCAGTTCATGCTTGTGTTCAACTTATACCGAGAAATGAACCCCACTGTCGACCAGCTCACTATCCCCTACCCCCGCGCGATGACCTTTCTCTCCTACATCCGCGGACCCCTTGTCGACGATTGGGTCACAGAGCAGTTTGCTTGGCTCAAGGACCAGCGAAACACAGGCGTCCTGATGACTGAAATGAACCTGTGGAACACCGTCCGCAATCGGTTCATGCAATCGTATACCGATACAGCGGAACGAACGAAAGCCCGGAAGAGTTTACAAACTCTGACCATGAAGGGCGAAGATATCGACACCTACGTGGCTACGTTCTCCAACCTAGTCCACAAAGCCGGGTATAACCCCGATGAAGCCACGATGCTGGACATGTTCCAGGATGGACTCCCAGACCAGTTAGTAATCAACGCCACACGCTTCCAACATCCAATCACATGGGATGATTGGAAGGCGGCCGCTCGTCTACAGCAGGCTGAATATCTGGTTTTAAAGGACCGCCTGGGAAAGAACAGATCCCAGCGCGGAAAGAAGAGCGGACACAGCCGAGAGCAGTGGGTCCAGGCCCTCAAACAGAACCGAAACCCTAACGCCATGGAGATTGGACGCACCCGAGCCTCCATGGCACTTACCGATGGAGACCGGGCCCAGCTTCAGAAGGAGGGACGATGTTTTAGATGTTGTGCTCAAGGGCACATGTCGCGTAACTGCCCACAAAAGGGAACGCGCGCGGCTACTACCTCCTCCTCCGGATCCCCCCTCCTTTACCCCGACTCCAGACGTATCAACTCCCACCATCACTACTGTCGCCGTATCTTCTAATCGCGTACTTTCGAATGAAGAGCAGGCGGATGTGCAGATCGCTGCGATGAAAGCACAGACTCAGGAGGTCAGGGACCTCATGGTGGACAAACTATTCAGGGAAGGAGGGTTTTCCCAACGCTTGAACCCGGCGGCCTGGGCTAGAGCGTTAAATCTAAATGTGTACACTAGCAGATATCGATCCATGCGAATCCCAGTTCTGTTCAAATCTGCACACACAACGGCCGAACGACAAGTCCTAGTGGACTCAGGAGCAACCGACAATTTCATTTGTTCAACACTGCTCAAACGACTACAGATATCCACCCGAAACGTCTCGCATCCCATCCGCATTTGGAACGTGGATGGGACAAACAACCAGGACGGAGAGATCACGCAGTACACCTGATCTCACCGTAAGAACAGGGAAGGAGACCAAGACGCTTCGTTTCCTAATCACGAACTTAGGAAGAGACAAGTGATCCTCGGGTACCCCTGGTTCACGGCCTTCGAGCCGCAGATACGGTGGGGAGAAGCGACATTGAACGAGGAGTTTCAACCAGTCGTTATTTCCAGCCTTCATCTGTCAGACGAAGCCACGCCTATGGAAGCATCCATAAGGGCGTTGGAGACGTATGAACTTGACGAGGAGGCGTGGGAACAGCTCATAGATGATGAGCGGGATCCCTGCATCACATTCCTACGAAAAACAACGACTGCCTCGGAGTTAGCCCAGCGCAAGGCAGCAAAGAGACCCGAACGCACATTTCGAAGAACTGGTACCTGCAGAGTACCGACGACACCGTAAAGTGTTCAGTGAGGAAGCGTCCCACCGATTTCCTCCCTCACGAGTGTGGGACCATGCCATCGACCTCCTACCGAATGCCCCGCCAGCGTTAGATTGTAAAGTATACCCGCTGGCACAGAACGAAGAGGAGGCGCTCACCACGTTCCTCACAGAGCAGCTTGACAAAGGGTATATCAGACCCTCCAAGTCCGCTTACGCATCACCGTTCTTCTTTATCAAGAAGAAAGATGGGAAGCTGAGACCCGTCCAAGACTACAGGCGGTTGAACGAGATCACCATCCGAAACCACTATCCCCTTCCCCTCATCCCCGAACTCATCGATCGCATACGAGGAGCCCAATTGTTCTCCAAGCTCGACATTAGATGGGGCTATAACAATGTACGGGTCAAACCGGGAGATGAGCATAAGGCAGCATTTAAAACGAACCGGGGACTATTCGAACCCCTGGTCATGTATTTCGGCCTTAGCTAACTCCCCGTCGACCTTCCAAGCGATGATGGATTACATCTTCCGAGACCTTATCCTGCTCGGGCTTGTGATCGTCTATATGGATGACATCCTAATCGCCACCGCCCTCGACCACGCCCAACACCGGAACGTGCTGCACTGAGGTACTGCGCCTCTGCTGAAGAGCACAACCTGTACGTTAAACCAGAGAAATGCGAGTTCGAGGTGTTAGAAATCGAATACCTCGGACTCAGTCATCGGGCACTGGGAATGTCCGGATGGATCCCGTTAAGGTACGGGGAATCCTGGAATGGCCAGCCCCGAAAAGCCTCAGGGAAGTGCTGCGCCTTCCTCGGCTTCTGTAACTTCTATAGGCAGGTTTATCCGAGGATTCTCCACCCTCGCCCGCCCGCTGCACGACCTCACAAAGAAAGACACCCCCTGGCGTTGGGACCAGGACCAGCAGGATGCGTTCGATAATATCAGACGAAGCATCGGCCGAGAACCTACACTCCTCTTCCCCGACCTCACGAAACCATTTGAACTCGAAGTAGACGCGTCCAACGTAGCCCTTGGGGCAGTACTCAATCAATTAGGACCTGATCAACGCATGCACCCGGTTGCGTTCCACTCTGAGTCACTAACGGAAGCGGAACGCAACTACGACATCTACGACAGGGAGCTACTAGCGGTAGTCAAGGCGCTACGAGCCTGGCGTACCTACCTGGTCGGCTCCCCTCACAAAATTATCATCCACACCGACCACGCCAATCTGCAGTATTGGAAAGACCCCCGAAAGATCAGCCGAAGAGTGGCACGCAAGTTTTTGGAGTTATCGGAGTACAACTTTGCACTGAAGCACGTACCTGGTATAAAAAACGGTCGCGCAGACGCCCTCTCACGACAAGCTGACTATGAGCCCAACGAGGAGGACAACAACGATGTCATCGTCCTCCCCACTGACCGATTCATACGCACAACCCAGATGTCAATGCACGACATGGACATCTGGACGCAGATAGCGCAAAACATGGACGAGAAAGCCGTCCTCACGTGGGTCGAACCCCACAACCTGAAAAAGCACCAAGGACTCTGGTGGAAAGGAGACGCTCTCGTTGTCGTGGGTGACAACGATCTTAAACAGGGGGTAATTACCTTTTTCCACGACACGCCGAGCATGGGCCATCCAGGGATCGCAAACACGCTAGAGTTGGTGCGACGTGACTACTGGTGGCCGAACATGCGAAAGGACGTGGAAGACTATGTCAAAGGTTGTGCGACGTGCCAAGCCAACAAAATCAACCCCCACCGACAAAAGCCACATCTTTTCCCCATCACCACAGACCCCGACGCCGAACCATTTGAAGTCGTAACAATGGACTTCATCACAAAGCTACCCCCGTTGAATGGATACGACTCCATTCTCACCATCACCGACCACGATTGTTCAAAAGCGGCCATCTTCATCCCATGTAATGAGATGATTACCGTGGAAGGAGTGGCGCGACTCTATCTCCACCACGTCTACCCGCAAGCACTATGGCATTCCCCGAAAAATGATCACGGATCGAGACCCGCGCTTCACGTCCACCTTTATGAAGGACTTGTGTAAGACGCTGGGGATCCATCAGAACATCTCCTCCGCATATCATCCACAGACGGATGGGCAGTCGGAGCAGACCAACCAGTGGTTGGAACAGTATCTTCGCCACTGGAGTAACGTGCAACAGGATAACTGGGCGGAGGCACTCCCAGTAGCACAATTCGCGCACAACTCGTGGCCAAATGCCACAACCAAGCATTCCCCATTCTCGTTGATCATGGGATGGGAACCACGTACCATGTGGACGTCAAAGCCCACATCAACTCCGTCCGTCGATCAACGACTGGAAGAAATGGGGGATAGACGCCAGCACGCGCAAGACTGCATCAAGCACGCGCAAGAGCTTATGGCGAAGAGGGGGAAGACACGCTTCATACCTTACCTGGAAGGCGCTCAAGTATGGTTGGAGGGGATGAACCTCCGGACCTTCTACCCCACCGCAAAGCTCGCACCAAAACGCCACGGATCGTTCCGAATCAAGAAAGTCTTATCGGCGGTCTCGTACGAGCTAGATCTTCCGAAGACGTGGAAGATACATCCCTGTGTTCCATGCGAACCTCCTTACGCCATACAAGGAGACGGAACTCCATGGAGCTAACTTCACGCGACCTCCACCTGACCTTATCAAAGGAGAAGAAGAGTTTGAAGTGGAGCGCGTGTTACAATCTCGCCTTCATGGCCGAGGGCGCAAACTTCAATTCCTGATCCAGTGGAAGGGATTTCCCATGAGTGACAGCTCGTGGGAACCACTCGATAACGTCCGCCACGCACCTGACTTAATCGCCTGAATTCTATCGGCAAAATCCTACTGCCGAAGGGGCTGGACGAAAGATATAAAAGACGCACCCCCTTCGCCCACTCTCGTCACCTATGATCATCCCCGGAAACCTCATGTCTGATACACCCGTCATCACCACTGTGCCCATCCGTCCCCCATCCCAAATCATTCTCGACAACTTGACTGTCCCATCCCAAGAGGCTGGAATCCCGGACATGAACCCTGACGCTGCCTACACCCCATACTCCCGAATCACTACGCCTCCCCCACTGCCTGAATTTACACTTGACCCCGAAACCTCACTACCCACCATTGCCGAAACCACCCGAGTCGTCGGGATCATCTGGGTCGACGTCGCCACCTCCACTTGTCTCGCAACCAACGCTCAGTACCTTGCACCAATCCTCACTCCCGCTCCCTCCATTCCCACCTGGGATTGACCACGTGTTTACCCCCAGTTGCCACCGTTGAGCTCGCTCTCCCTGATCCACGCTACGCCCTCCTTGACGATGAAGACCCGGACACATCAGGAGAGCTGGGGATTCCCTATTTCCCTAACGACCCCACCTCCCCGCGCTTCTACCCGCTCATGATTGGCGAGCCGGGGAAGAAGGAAGTGGCGCGGTATATCTACTACCGCAAGGACTACCAGGAGGTGGTAGGGACGATGGGGAAAGGAGAGCCATGCTATGTCACGTCCATCTACCTACGCACCACCACAGCTAACCAGTTACCCCAACACGTGACGGACCAGCAGATAGACCTCTTCCACCCCCATGACCCTTGCCGACTTGTCATCGACGAAGTCATCTCCTCCCTTCACTACCCTGCCCTCCACAGCCGACGTCGCCCACCTACGCACATGCCTGGAAGCCCGAGACCCGCTCAAGGTGCGACGGGACGACCTCCGCAGGCTGGAGGCGGAGGCCAGTCAAAGACCAGTTCCACCTGGACATGAATATGTCCAGTGTAAGAAAGCGGTTGCAGTACGCCCGCATCATTCCCCTTATCAGCGACCGATACGTTGAGCTCATGACCAAACCCACTCGACCCTGCCACTCCTCAATGCCGCTGCCCCTGCGCGCGGACGGACCTGGCGAGATGCCGTTACCCCCGCGGGAGGGAGGACCCTGCGAGATGCCGCGCCTTCAAGGGGAAGGCAGCACGCGTCGTCGCAGGTGCTACGAGTGCAGGTCCAAAGACCACCTCGTAAGAGACTGCCCCAAGCGAGCACGGCGGGACGCATGCCAGTGGTGTGGCAGCCTTGCCCACCGCGTGGACGTTTGCCTCATAAGGTGAATGTCCCCAATGTCCACCCGGTACGAGAACCCCACGCCGCGTACCCGCTGGTGTGGGAAATGTCTCGACTGGAAGGCCACTCACGATGAGATTGATTGCCCTCAGTATGAGGAGTGCCGGAAGTGTGGCCGCAGGGGGCGCCACATGTTTTTACGTTCTCACACCTGTCCCCGTTCCCCCTCTCCTGACCCGGCTACCGTTATACCAGAAGAGGACTGTTACTATACTAGCGACTAGTCAAAGTCGTGGCGACTTCGAATCTGAAGGGGGGGTAATGTTACGATTTTCCCTCCTTCTTTCCCCTCTTCCCTTCGCATCCCGTAACTCGTATTCTGTGCCAACTTTCCATTGTACTTTTACGATATGATCCGCTTCGATCTGTGCCTCGGCTCTTATCTCGCACCTAGCGCATGACCGTTACGACGCCCCATGGCGCGACTTCCAGAACCCGTTGACGACTTCTGATCCACGCATCATCCCGCGGGATTCCCTTGTTCTCTTTTCGTATTCTCCCTTTGTTAGCTCTCTAGGACCCGGATCCTAGGATCACGCCATATGTTTGTCTCTGACAAACATCGTGTACTAGTATATAAGTCTCACGCTACCTAGCTTGTACGGTAGACTTGACTTCTTGTGTAATACCACACTGCTGTCTACTCTCACGATCCGATCCCTTGAGTTGCACTTTCGCTTGACTCCCTTCTTTTGCTCACCGTTGCGCTTGAGCCTGTCCTTGCTATTACCCTTGTGTCCACGGAGGCCAAGTGGTACTTGTTCACCATCGAACTGAGTCGTAACTGACTTACTCCTGTCCCGTTACCGTCCGTGACTTAACCGAAGTACACGTCGTACTTAACGCCCCTGTGGTGGCATTACAACGACCTGTACGTCAAACCAGAGAAGTGCGAGTTCGAGGTGTTAGAAATCAAATACCTCGGACTCATCATCGGGCATGGGAATGTCCGGATGGATCCCGTTAAGGTACGGGGAATCCTGGAATGGCCAGCCCCAAAAAGCCTCAGGGAAGTGCGCGCTTTCCTCGGCTTCTGTAACTTCTATAGGCGGTTTATCCGAGGATTCTCCACCCTCGCCCGCCCGCTGCACGACCTCACAAAGAAAGATACCCCCTGGCGTTGGGACCAGGACCAGCAGGATGTGTTCGATAATATCAGACGAAGCATCGGCCGAGAACCTACACTCCTTTTCCCCGACCTCACGAAACCATTTGAGCTCGAAGTAGACGCGTCCAATGTGGCCCTTGGGGCAGTACTTAATCAATTGGGACCTGATCAACGCATGCACCCGGTTGCGTTCCACTCTGAGTCACTAACGGAAGTGGAACGCAACTACGACATCTACAACAGGGAGCTACTAGCGGTAGTCAAGGCGCTACGAGCCTGGCGCACCTACCTGGTCGGCTCCCCTCACAAAATTATCATCCACACCGACCACGCCAATCTGCAGTATTGGAAGGACCCCCGAAAGATCAGCCGAAGAGTGGCATGCGAGTTTTTGGAGTTATCAGAGTACAACTTTGCACTGAAGCACGTACCTGGTATAAGAAATGGTCGTGCGGACGCCCTCTCGCGATTAGTGATCTGCTTGGCTTGGCCTCAAGCCCAAAGCCAGGCCCAGCCAGACCCTAAAAGGCCAGGCCAGGCCAGGCCAAAGCCCTGGTCAAGCCAAAGATTTTGGCCTGGCCTCAGATATTGAAAGCCCAGGCCAAGCCCACAGGCCCAGGGCTTTTGCTAGAGTGTTGAAATATTGAAGATAGTACTAGGCTACAGTTTAAGTAAGAACAGTCCTAGTTAGGTGTGTCCCAATCATGAGTTACTAACCAAAGTATGTGGTTATGTAATTACAGCCTGACACAGTTCAATATGCTCTCATGACTAGTGTTGGGGAAGTTTGGTCTCAGACCAACCCAAACTGGGTTTGAACTGAACCCAAACCATTTTAAACAGTTTGGGGGTCCCAAACCTGGTTCAAACTGAACCAAACTGATTAAGAAAAAATATTAAAAAATATTTTATAAGTGCTCAATAAATGGTTTGGTTTGGTTCAAACCAAGTTTGAACCAAACCAAACTGAGTTTAAACCAAATTTGAACCAAAATCAATGGTTTTTGATCTCAAACAATTTGAAACAAAGTCTTAACTGATGAATTTGAACAAAATCAATTGTTTTTTGCCTCAAACCAAGGTCTTAAGTGGTTCCAACTTGGCCCGTAGTGTTGCTGCAGCTCAGAGCTGGCATTTTCTATCTTTTGGAATAAAATTTGGAAAACTGTGAAAATATTTGAGGAGCTGGATTTGCTCAAAAGCCGAGGGGTCCTCTGCCAACGCTAAGCAATCAGATCAGCCGTTTTCGATTTATTTGACATTAGCTGAAGGGTATTAGCTGACACCCTTCAGCTAAAGTCAAATAATTCAGAAACAGTTAATTGGATCGCATAGAGTTGGCAGAGGACCCCTTGGCTTTTGAGATGATCTACCTCCCCAAATATTTTCATATTGTTCCTAATTTTATTTCACAAGATAGAAAAACACCAGCTCTGAGCTGCAGCAACACAACTTCCAAGTTGATTTTTGCATAGGTACAACCACACTAGTATGTCACCTACTGACACACTTTGCACCCTTGCTTTGCACTCCATATGGAGACATGGCACTATGTGCTCTTGCACATCCACTCATGTTACCATGTTACCAGTGACACAGCCTGCTGTGCTGACCTTGGTAGTAGTACTCTGCAATGTGTTAAATGCTGCTTAAAAATGCAGGCCCAGCAGTATCTGACACAGCTTACTTTTCTGTGAGTTGGCACCATCAGGTTCCCTGGAGACTGAGTTGGATAGTAGGGATGACTTGGAAGATGAAGAGTGGGAAGATGTAGAGGGAGTATCATGGGATGAAATGTTACTGGATAAGGGCAATGATGCAGAGATGACAATGAGTCTATCTAGATTATATCCACAACACTTTGCCTTGTTTCCTTTTTGTGTTACATTGACTACCAATTAATTGTACAACCCTTTTGACAAAAAGCCTTGGCCTAAGCCAGGCCAAGCCCAGGCCAGACCTGAGTTTTGGCCTAGGGCCTGGCTTAGCATTTTTCTAAGCCCAAGCCCTCTAAAGCCAAGCCCAAGCCCCTAAAGCCAGGCCAAGCCAGGCCCAGAAATCACTACTCGCGATGAGCTGACTATGAGCCCAACGAGGAGGACAACAACGATGTAATCGTCCTCCCCACTGACCGATTCATACGCACAACCCAGATGTCAATGCACGACATGGACATCTGGACGCAGATAGCACAGAACATGGACGAGAAAGCCGTCCTCACGTGGGTCGAACCCCACAACCTAAAGAAGCATCAAGGTCTCTGGTGGAAAGGAGACGCTCTCGTTGTCGTGGGTGACACGATCTTAAACGGGGGGTAATCACCTTTTTCCACGACACGCCGAGCATGGGCCATCCAGGGATTGCAAACACGCTAGAGTTGGTGCGACGTGACTACTGGTGGCCGAACATGCGAAAGGACGTGGAAGACTACGTCAAAGGTTGTGCGATGTGCCAAGCCAACAAAATCAACCCCCACCGATAGTGTTGGGGAAGTTTGGTTCCAAACTGATCCAAACTCAGTTTGAACCAAACCCAAACTTCCAGTTTGGTTTGGGGTTTGGGATTTTCTGAAAAAAGCTAAATGGTTTGGTTTCCAGTTTGGGGGTCCCAAACTGAGTTCAAACCGTTTCAAACCGATTACATAATAAGCGCCCAACAAGCATTTAATAATCACATTTAAACTCAGTTTGGTTCAAAATTAGTTCAAAATCAGTCCAAAACTGGTTCAAACTCAGTTGAAATCAAGTCTTAAATGGTTTGAGTTTGGTTTAAACTGAACCAAACTCAAACCAAACTGATTTGTAAGCAATTTGACACATTATTTGGGCGCTTAGTGGGCGCTTATTTAATCGGTTTGGAACGGTTTGGTTCAGTTTGGAGCAGTTTGAATCAGTTTGGTTCAGTTTGGTTTCAGTTTGGCCAAAATGTAATCAGTTTGGTTTCCAGTTTGGCAAAAATGGCCTCAAACCAAACCAAACCAAACTTCCCCAACACTACCCACCGACAAAAGCCACACCTTTTCCCCATCACCACAGACCCCGACGCTGAACCACATCTGTAATTGCAGTAGGTGTTCGGAGCTGTTCGGAGCCGTTCAAGGACACTCTGAACAGCTCTGAACACTCCGAACACCTAATTGCATTTACAGATGCATTTGAGGTCGTAACAATGGACTTCATCACAAAGCTACCCCCGTCAAATGGATACGACTCCATTCTCACCATCACCGACCACGATTGTTCAAAAGCAGCCATCTTCATCCCGTGTAATGAGACGATTACCGCAGAAGGAGTGGCACGACTCTATCTCCACCACATTTATCCGCACTATGGCATTCCCCGAAAAATGATCACAGATCGAGACCCGCGCTTCACGTCCGCCTTCATGAAGGACTTGTGTAAGACGCTGGGGATTCGCCAGAACATCTCCTCCACATATCATCCACAGACAGATGGGCAGTCGGAGCAGACCAACCAGTGGTTGGAACAGTATCTTCGCCACTGGAGTAACGTACAACAGGATAACTGGGCGGAGGCACTCCCTGTAGAATGGTATGGACGATTGGATACAGAAGTATAAGAGTATAAAGTGAGTAAAAGTGTGCGCGGGCAGTGTCTGTACAACAGGACAACGCCTAACTCAGTATCTGCGCACACAAACAACAGAAACTCTTTATTCACCTGTACAACAGGACAACGCCTAACTGGGCGGATGAGTACAGGCTAGACACATGTAAAGTACTAGAAAACATACCTCAGTATCTGCGCACACAAACAACAGAAACTGAGGTACTACGCTGCGAAACGGAAGGGTTTTTATACTAAAGGCGTACAGTAATAAACTGGGGCTTCAAGCCCGCGGACCCACACGATATACTGATCGAGGCAGAAATCAGAGACACAAAATACGTAGACATCGCACGTGTTTGCACGACGTCAGCTCAGTAATCGAATATACGAACGGTATGGTAACGAAAACGAATCATCAGACGATCGAACTCACTCCGATACTCCAACACTCCCCCTCAAACCGCGCGAAGTCCTAGGCACTCAGCAAAGTGCTTGACCTTCGGCGACGGGAGCACTTTAGTCAGCACGTCCGCAATCATGTCGGCGGTCGGGCAATAAACGAGGCGCAGTGCGCCGTTCTCCACCACCCAGCGAATAAAGTGATAACACACATCAATATGCTTGGTGCAGGGGTGAAACTGGTGGTCGCGCGTCAACGCTATCACAGACTGGTTGTCTGAGAACAACGTCGTCGCGTCCACGACCGGCTCGAAGACTTCAGCTAGCAGGTTGCGAAGCCAGAGGGCCTCCTTCATCCCATGCGTAGCTGCGACATACTCACTCTCCGTGGTTGAGAGCGAGACGATTTCTTGCTTCTTGGAGGACCAGGACACTGCGCTGCCGTCGATGAGGAAGGCGTATCCGGTGATCGCGCGGCGGTCCTCAGACATGCTGCCATCAGCGTCCGCATATCCCACTAGAGTGCAGCGCGCCTCTCCGTACGTGAGCCACAAATCGTGCGTCCCCGCCAAATAGCGGAAGATGCGTTTTACCGTGGTCCAGTGTGCCATCCCGGGGTTGGCCGAGAACCTGGCAACAGTGGAAACCGCAAACGCGATGTCGGGGTGTGTCGTGAGCGCGGCCCAGTTGAGCGCGCCGACAGCCTCGCGGTAGGGCACGTCGCGCATGACTGCGAACTCGGCCGCATCCGCCGGGGCTGCTCAAGAGTGAGCCGGATCTGGGTGTCGAATGGGGTGGAGACAGGCTTTACGTCCTCGAAGCCGTACCGACACAGGGTCGAGTCGATGTATGACCGCTGCGAGAGATGCACAGTCCCGGCAGCACGGTCTCGCTTGACCTCAATGCCGAGCATCCAGTGCAGCTCGCCGAGGTCCGTGACCTCAACGTGCTTGCGGAGCCCGGCCTTGAACGCATCGACGGCTGCAACACTGTTCGCGGCAATCGTGCAGTCATCCACATGCACGGCGATGACAATCTGGACCTGAGGCTTCTTGGAGTGCTTGAAGAACACTGCTTGGTCGACCTTGCACTGCTGGAAGCCGAGCGAGCTGAGGATCTGGACGAACTTCTGATACCAGCGTCTTCCCGCCTGCTTGAGTCCGTAGAGTGATTGCGCAGACGCAGGACACGCCCGGAAGAGTCTTCACAATAGCCAGGGGGGTGACGCATGTACAATACCTCGTCGGCCATGAGCTCGCCATTGAGGTACGCACCTTTAATGTCCACCTGCTGTAACTCCATTCCGAAACCGATTTGCCATGGCGATGACTGTGCGCGATGACGCGAGCTTGGCTACTGGGGTGTATGTGTCAAAGTAATCAACTCCTTCAACCTGGCTGAAGCCTTGCGCGACGAGCCTTGCCTTGTACCGGGCAACCTTACCCGAGGCGTCCTTCTTGGCCTTGAAGACCCATTTGGACCCAATGACGTTGGCCCGGGCGGTGCGTGCTCTAGAGTCCAGGTGCCGGCAGTGTGGAGGGTGGCGAGCTCTTCGCGGATGGCTTGCTCCCACAGGGGCCAGTCAGGCCTGCGTTTCGCCTCAGCCAAGTTGCGAGGTTCGAGCGCCTCTGAGTCAGCGATCTCAGCAGCTAAAGCCACCTCAAGTCCGTCCCAGTTCTCACGCAGCGCGGGCAAGCCAGCTTCAACAGACCAAGCTTCCACGGCCACATCAGCCATCTCATCGTTTTCGTCATAGCTCCCGGGCATGGATACTCCCCTAGGAAGGACGGGGTCAGAGCGGCGCGTGGACGCAACACCGACGCCGGCTTGAAGCTCCCGTACAATTCGGGACGGCTTGCGAAGACGAGTAGAGCGCGCTGGCTCGGGCGTGGGAAGCATGTCTTCCACCTCAGACAGCGAAGACAGTGAAGACGGAGGGGATTCAGGAGAAGGGAGTGTAGGCTGAGGGGGTGGTGCAGATGGCTGGTGGGTTGCTGCTGGCGGCAGCGTCGGCGCAGGTACCCTGGCGCAGTCAGCGCTGGCAGAGGGGGT
>JAKEYF010000461.1:0-40178 GCA_021527775.1 Lactarius sanguifluus | reverse complement strand
GGAGCCACTGGTACAGGCGGAATTCTGTGTACAGAATTAGGTCGGATGGGGTTATCTAGAAAGAAAATTAAATCACCTCTATAATCGAACCAGTCTAGCATCTTTCCTTCAACCATGAGAGCGCGGACGGGATCAAAGATCTGTCGAACGTCTGAATTCTTGTTATTGAAGAAATGGACGCCACGTACAGTGTATGTCAAGTGCCTAAGAAGAAGACAATGACTGGGATGACAATGCGAGGGTGCTTGGAAATCCAGTCGCGAATGACGTGAGCCTGGACTGTAGGAACAAAGGAAGTACGAATCCGCGTTTGACCGATGTAGAGGCCGGAGCAACATTGCGAGCAATGATAGACGAGCGAAGGTCCGAGAAGGTGACAGTCGAACTGCGGTAAGATGCCAGTGACAGCAGCAGGAGGTGTGATATCAATGCGACCGTACGGCTAATGAGGGCAATGAGGGACGTGCTGACGTGAAAGGAAGGAGAGAATACTCTGAAAGTATGATAAAGAGACTCCTCGTGTGGATCTGCGCCATCAAAGGCCACGCGAAGGAGAGGAGAGGCAATCTATTCATATCCTAGGATGTGTGAGGACACATATTAGGAGAGTAGCATGGTCACACCTCTCGCCACGGTTGTCCTTGCACACCCAGATGTTGCCTCTACGAATACCGCAGACGAGGGTACACCGCCTTCGGAATGAATGTGATTTCTGAGATCTGACTGGATCGTAGACAGGACATCTTCTGACTGAGAGGGGTGTATTCGAAAAGAACAAAGACGCCTCCATCTTTCACGTGAGGTTCGACGGAAATGGGATTAAAACCATGCGTGTGTACTGTAGAGATGAGGTTTTTGATAGAGTCGAGAAGGGACTCCTGACGAAGCTTTCCGTAGTAATATCGAGGGCTACATGCGATGAGTTTAGAGAAAATGGGAAGGGGATTAAAGGCGCGCGACTGACTCCCAAGCGACGAGCTTCACAGGAAAGACCGAGTCGACAAAGAGCCACGCCTGGGATGTGTTTCTTTTGTGAGAGCGAATGAGAGAGCCGGATGGGTGAATGTATGCGGATGCGCATATAGTCTCAAACAAAGGGTGCGGGCGGCTTGGCCTTGTTGCTCCGACAGTTTGGCTTGCACATCATGTTGACCTCGTCCCCATCTCCCGCTACACTCGCGGCTCCGTCCCCATCGTCGTCGGCTCGTCTCAGCAGCCTTCGTCGTAAGAAACCTTCTCATCACACAAGAAGGCCACCTCCTTCTCGAGCCATTTCAATGTTTTCCTCGCTCAAGTCACTCGTTACAACACCTTTTTCGTGGTTTGCCAACGCTGGAAACGATACTTTCGAGTCCGAAGATACCCAAGGCAAACGCAAACTCGTACATGCTCCCTCTCATCCTTATGACAGCGAAGGAGAGCAAGACACACCCTCTGCATACAGAGTCAAACGTATCCGACTCAACTCGCCGGAGCGTGTTGCCACTCCACCTGTCTCACCTCCTGCACCATACCTCGACCCTCCCACTCCTTCACTTCGACCATCAACTCGTCCTCGCACTCATGCGGCCAAGTCTACTCGTCACTACACCTCCTCTAACAGTATCTCCATCCCTCGCCCGGATACGTCTCGCTTTTCTCCCTTCTCCAATCCTCCTCATACACAAGCTCTCCCCATTGCCCGCACAATGTCCATGGATCCCCCGACTGCTCATCGCCCTTCTGTCCCACCATCTTCCGTCTTACCTCCTCCCATTTCTCGGGATGTTTCCATGGAGTTTTCTCCAAACCTTTCCGCCGAACCCCCCAACCCCCCCTTCCGCATGCGATCCGCCCTGACCCCTCAGCCAGGTGCACCTCTCTATGGTCCCAATCCACAGAGGCGTGAACGAAATCCATCGGAACCCCCACCGCTTACCGCTCTCATCGAGAATCCAATTTTTGTGAAACCGCCTCCGGTGCCACAAGAGCAGAGGCGTGTGAGCGATGTCTCTTCTTCCCTCACACTTGGTTCCCTCGTCGGTGCTCACAAATCGGTATAGACCCTCTTTTCCCATCCATTTCATTCTCTCACTTATCAGCACCATCAGGGACCTACCGCTAATCGATCCCATTCCACCCTTGTCCTTCCTACTCAGCCCGCTGATGGTAAGTCCGGTCTTTGTTCTTCCACGCTCTTTGTTCTCAGTTTCTTACAGGCTTTCGACCTACCAACCCCGCGGAGCTTGCACTCCAGCAGCTCGAGAGATATCGCACTCCCCTCGTACCTACCCGTCTCGGGACAGCTAACGTCGATGGTGCGCTTCCAGAGCTCTTCCAAACGCGGAAAAAAGCACGCGCGCTCGTCCTCATCAAGCGTGACAAGCGTGATGACAAACCCCGTCTGGGTCATGCCAGCAAGTATATCAGTGCACCAAAAGATAAGGAAAAGGAAACCCCTTCGAAGAGCAAGAATAACAAGCCATATGCTGGCGAAGGTGGTCTCAAGAAATTATTGGCCCGGCGCAAACAGGAAGCGTTAGATGCAGGACCAGCGGAAGATGATACTGACGCACAGCCGATGGTCGATGACAGTGAACTTGAGCCTGTGCCCCCCAAGCGCACGAGCAAGATTACCGAACCTGTTCGCGCTCCAGCTACCTTTGCTCGCAAAGTCTCCGCACCACCAACCTCTGTCCCTTCTTTTGGCATGGCAGGTGGTAGGAAGCCCACTCTCCGTGCAAGTCGTACACAGGCAAATACCCGCACAGTTGGTCCTACGCGTACCAGAAATCGGTTCTCGGCGGCATACGAGGACGATGAACCCGAAGACGTCGATGACCTGGCTGGTGTGCCGGAGGAGCCCCCGAAGGATAAGGAAGGTGTGAGTGTAGGTCTTCCCATGTTCGAGGCCCCAAGCGGGTTCAGCTTTGCTCCCGTACGTCTTTCCCTTCGTTTAACTCCATCCAACGGCACCTATGTAACGCCTGTGAACAGCCTCCTTCCGTTACTTCGGTTCCTCAAGCTTCTGACACACCTTCCGTCCATGATGAACCGCCAATTACCACCCTTCCCTTCACATTCTCCAAAGCCCAGACACCATCTGCCGCATCTTTGGCACCCGCGACTGTCGCACCCGTTCCGCAGCCTCCTGCGATCGCGCTCGTCCCGCCTACTCCCGATAGACCGCAGACGGAGAAGCCTCTACCAGAGCCAGCTCTTCCGAATTTCTTTGCGAACTCCCAGATCTTTGCGCGCACGGGCGTACCGCCCCCCCAGACCGAGCCCAAGCCTGTGTCCGAACCTGTATCCGAACCTGATTCTCAGCCCGCGACCCGAACCTCTCAGGTCAACGAGTCCGCGACAGGGACAGCAGCGCCAGAAACTCGAACCGCCCCTACCCCTCCTGTATCCGCATTTGGTGCAGTTACCCCATCACCTCTTGCTTCCACGGCAAGTCCTGAACCTCAAAAGTCTACTCAGCCTGCTCTTCAGGCCCGGGCACCATCCATTTTTGGACCTCCCGCGCAAGCTCAATCGGTGTCCACCGCGTCCACGCCGTCAATTAATAGCAGCTCGCTTCCGTTTAGCCTTACCCCTTCTCAGCCCAGGGAGAAGAAAGACCCTAGCCCAGCTCCGCAGAAACCTCTCTTCAGTGGCTCGATGTCCTCATTCAGTGGATTTGGGACCTCATCGCTGGCGCCTGTGCCGGACACGAAACCAGAAGTCCAATCAACGGAAGCTACAACTCACGCCTTCTCCTTTCCCAAGGCAAAGACCCCTACTCCAGCGGATGCTAATCAGCCTCTCAAACCCGCTCTCCCGGTTTCGAGTCCTGCTTTGACTTCTGCATCTTTACCAACAACTGCGCCTGTGACTGAGACTTCCAAACCTTCTTCTAATGCACTCTTTTCCTTCAGCCAATCGACCAAAGAGTCTGCCGCCCCTGCTCCTGCACCTCCTGCGACCCCTGCCAAGAGCTTATTTACGTTCCCTTCTACCCGCCCCGCTGCTCCGGGGGAGAAGCCAGGTGCCGCATCTGGTGGTTTCACGTTTGGTTCGACAACACCGGCCGGTGCTCCTAGCGGGTTCCCGTTTGGCTCACCCGCTGCGCAATCCGAAACGAAACCCGCTACTAGCACGAGCGGGTTTTCGTTTGGCACGCCTGGCCCCGCTCCATCGGATACGTCAAAGCCAGCTTTCTCGTTCGGGACACCAACGTCGACTCGTCCTCTAACTCCTCCATCTGCTGACGACGGTATGCGCATGGAGGAGAGCCCCACGCGTGGGGGCGGGATAGATGTCAACAGTGGAAGTGCTAAACCGCAATCATTACCACAGTTGCAGATGCCTGGCAAGTCCGGCTTTTCGTTTAATTCCGGTACAGGAGCGGGTTTCGGATCACCGTCGCCTTCCCCATTCGGAGGATCTCCTGCGGCTGGTTTTACATTTGGACAGCAGAACCAAGCAACGACTCAGGGCACAAGTGGAGGGTTCGCCTTTGGTGCGAACACAAAAGCACCCGAGAGCGCGAGTGGGGGTTTCTCATTTGGGACGAGTAAACCTGCAGAGAATACGGCGACCACAGGGTTCGCATTTGGTCAAACCGCTTCGGAGAATAGGCCTTCGTCCTCCAGTGGATTCGCGTTCAACCAGCCCGGCCCAAAGACGGCGGACGCGACGTCTTCTGGATTCTCCTTCAAGGCACCAGAGTCGATTCAACAGTCAACGAGTTTTACATTCGGCCAAGCAGCGCCTGAGCCAGCACGCACGTCCTCCTCGAGCGGGTTTGCTTTTGGACAATCTCAGGCCCAGCCACCAGCCCCCGCCTCTCCTTTCACGTTTGGTTCGTCTGTAAGCGGCGGCGCATTTGGATCTGCACCCGCAAGCCCCGCGTTCGGCACACAGCCCCTGGCGCCAACGTCATCCACACCGTTCTCTTTCGGAGGACCCGCCAGCGCGCCGCCGCAACAGCCTGCACCAAACCCATTTGGGTTTGGCTCGGGTGCCGGGCAACCTACGTCTCCTGCTGTGCAACAAAGTTTCGGATTTAATTTCGGGAGTGGCACCCCTCAAACACCTACGGGAACGTTCGGCGCATCTACACCGCAGACCCCAACAACGGGTGATAGTGGCAGTACGATATTCACTATGGGTGCTCCCCCGTCTCGCCCGGTGAGGAAACTACCCCGTAGAACTAACGCCAAGCGGTGAATAACAATCGACGCCAAATAATATGGCCCGACGGCGACGAAATAACTCGATCATTCATTCTTCCTTCTCTTGTGCATCTCAATCCCTATGTGATCCTTTACTCGCAACTACTCTCGCAACCTGTTCGAAGATTAAAGCCCCATGGTTTGGTTCTTATCTGAGTTCTGGTTCGTTACACACTCTCACCAACTCTTTCCGCTTCTGAAACCCTGGACAGGTTGCTTGCCGTTTCTGATTTCCGGTCCTGTATAAGGCTGTATAGCCAATAGTATATTGACACCGCCTATTAGCTTACCGTCATCCCTGACGTTTCTCCTACCTTTTTTTTTTCTCGCACCGTTTTGCAACCCTGCTTTCACTGATTTGCATTTGTTTTTGCACAACTGGGATATCGATATCTAAGCGTAGACACAAACACCACAATAGTCTTTCGCAGGCTCAAGGCCATGCACCCCGCACATTATCATTATCACACGGCTCAAGGCCGATTGGCATCTTGACTACGTATTTTCTTGCAATTGTATTTTGTTCTGGATCGACTGGTAATTCGGAAGTGTGCGTGCAACCCGTGGGTACAGTATTTCTTTCAAAGACGCGTCGAGACGCGTTCACCTTCCGGCCAACATGCCTCGCGAAATCGTCACCGTACAAATCGGCCAATGCGGCAACCAAAGTATGGGTGAACTCGGCGCGGCTTGCACCATGCTCATGATGTCGGATTCTATCTTTCAGTGGGCTCGGTCTTCTGGCAACGGCTTTGTGCCGAGCACGGTATCAACAAAGAAGGCATCCTCGAAGACTGGGCGACCGAGGGCGGCGATCGCAAGGACGTTTTCTTTTATCAGGCCGATGATGAGCATTACATCCCTCGCGCAATCCTCATCGACCTCGAGCCGCGGGTGCGCCTCTGCTGCTCCCCCATACATCGGCGACGGCGCGTGGTAATATAAACTGCATGTCCGGCAGGTCATTAACAACATATTGACGTCTCCATTCGCGAATCTCTATAACCCAGAGAACATCTTCATGTCTAAGGATGGCGGTGGTGCAGGAAACAACTGGGCACAGGGATACGCGACGGGAGAGAAGTTGTACGAGGACATCATGGAGATGGTTGACCGCGAAGCGGAGGGGAGTGACTCGCTGGAGGTGCGCACTCCCTTCTATCTATCTCCTCACTGCTCTTCTACATCCCAGCGCGCGATAATGACCACACGCTTGGGGTCGTCTTTGCGCAGGGCTTCATGTTACTGCACTCTATAGCCGGTGGGACGGGGTCAGGACTTGGCTCTTTCGTGCTAGAGCGATTAAACGACAAATTCCCGAAGAAGCTGGTGCAAACCTACTCGGTCTTTCCCAACGCACAAGAGGGCGATGTGGTAGTCCAGCCGTACAACGCGCTGCTGACGCTCAAGCGCCTCGCGAACCACGCCGACTCCGTCGTCGTGCTCGATAATGGCGCACTGGCACGCATCAACGCGGACCGCTTGCACTTGCAAACGCCTTCGTTTGACCAAACGAATCAGCTCGTGCGTGCGGCCGTTTTTGCATGTGGATCAGATTCGCTCACGATGCGTCAGGTGTCGACGGTCATGGCAGCAAGCACACAGACACTGCGATACCCAGGATATATGAACAACGACTTGGTCGGCATCATCGCTTCGCTCATCCCAACACCACGCTGTCACTTCCTGATGACGTCCTACACTCCATTTACTTCTGATTCGATCGACAAGGTCGCAATTTGATTTTAATTTACTGTTGGAGTACGTATCTGATCTTGTCTGACCAGGCAAAGCCAATACGGCGCACGACCGTGCTGGATGTGATGCGTCGGCTCCTACAACCGAAGAACAGGATGGTCTCGACCGTGCCAAGCAAGACGGCGTGTTACATCTCGATTCTCAACATCATTCAAGGTGACGTCGACCCCACCGACGTACGTCTAGCCCCCCTTCTGCTTTTACCCGAGGTAGACGTGTGATAGGTGCATCAATCGCTCCTGCGCATCCGCGAGCGCCAGCTGGCCAACTTCATCCCGTGGGGGCCAGCGTCCATCCAAGTGGCACTGACGCGTCGTTCGCCATACGTGACGACAAACCATCGCGTCAGTGGGCTCATGCTTGCAAACCACACGAGCATCGCCTCGGTGAGTATATACACGGTGCAGCTGATTTAAAACGCTTGCGCTCACGCATGTCCAGTTATTCAAGCGGATGTTGGATCAATTCGACCGCTTGCGAAAGCGAAATGCCTTTCTTGAGCAATACAAAAAGGAGAGGATGTTTGAGAATGGGTTGGAAGAGTTTGATGACGCAAGGTACGCATAGAACCGGTTTTGCGAGATCAGCTTTAGTTGACCTTGTGGTCATCCAGAGCGACAGCAGACGAACTATTGAAGGAGTACAAGGCTTGCGAGAGTCCAGACTATATCTCATACGTACGTGCCTTCATTTTTTTCGGGTTGTATTTTAAAAACATCCTCAGGGTTCCAATGACGGTGAACAAGCCAGCTGAGAACGGACGTTCGGGGCTAGCTAGTTAACTTTCTGTATATGTATTCCTGACCGACATACCTCCATCCTCAAATGTATTTCCCAGTTAGTTTCGACAACATTCCTTGTTGGCCATGGTAACGATGAATTAGGAGGCGGAACAGACTAGGCCATCTATGGATTTGTAACTACACAACACCCGGCTAAGGTAGAAAGCGAGGAACAGCCGTAACACAATGGCAACTATGGAGGGAACGAATTACGGCTTTTTCGAACCCTCCAGTTTCTTGCCAATGTCAGCACCTAGAACATCGGAAGTGAGAACTGAGGTCGGCAGATGGTCAATCTAGAAATCGGGACGTACCGCGTAACTTGACCCCAAGGATACGCTCGAGCTTAGAGAGGATTTGAGGATTGGGGATGGCCTTGCCGGACTCATAATCCTGCAGAACGGACGGTTTCTCATTAATTTTTTGGGCCGCGTCCTTTTGCGAGAGTTTCAGTTCCATGCGTGCGGTTTGTATTGCCTATGTAATAAGACACATGTAAGCACAGAACAGCTGGCGACAACAAAACACGTACCCGTCCGACGCTGGGTGCCACCTTCGGCGGAGGAGCAACCTCATTCTCTCGGTCAAGTTTGACTATACGTTGGTGGTCCGTGCCTAGAGGATAGGAGATAAGCTGACGGACGAATAGGACTACAAGGTGCCCACCTTGGCGGGCCTTGTTCGCTCCCCCGGTCATCTTCTTCTCCGTTGCGACGACCGCATCAGCTCGGCGGGCCTAGAGGTCATCGTTAGATGCGTACTCATTATAGAAAAATAGAGAAGAACACGCACGGCTGTGACAAACGCAACACAACAACAGTCGGTGATGAGTGGGCCACTAGATAATTTATTCCGCGGTAGAACATACCATTGAGATCTGCGGCATTTCTAGTGACCTTCGGGGCTTTGGCCTTGTTGCCAATGACGGTCTTCACATCCCAGTCGACGTTGCTCATGACAGAAAATTGTTAGTTACAAGTTGCGGTTACAGTTACAGTACCGGTGACGTGGTTTTTATGCCTGCACAGCAGCACAGCACTCTGACTCAGTCTGACTCAGCCATCTTCTCTCGGCTCGGCACAAGATTCCGTTCCCAACCTTCGTCCAACAACTTTTCAATTTGCGTATCGTCCAGGAGAGCGAGGTCGTCAATCTCCCAGCTCGTGCAGAGGTCCACCATCCACTTCATCCGCTTTTTGCTGATATCCCCGCCGACTCCCGGCGCACGCTCCTTGAGCCTTTCTCTAAGTAGGCCAACCCTCTCGATCGCCTCCCCCGCGGACTTCGGTATACTCTCTTCTATCCTCCTCCTTATAATGTTGGCCAACTTTGGACTCTTGCCATTGGTCGAGACCATGATTTGCAGCGGACCCTGTTGGATTTGAGAACCAAAGTAAAAGTCGCAGTAGGATGGATCGTCTGCGACGTTCACCGGGATTCGACGGGATCTGCACGATGTGCCGATGTCTCTCGAGAGCTCGACGTCGTCGATGGCCGTCAAAACCATGTCTACTCCGTCTAGATCTGTAGATACGAATGTGCGATCCCGGAATATGACGCGATTTTCCGAACCGCAGTCGATGAGCGATCTTGTTTGATTATTAAGACCTTTCGAGGGCGAGACGATCGTGACGTTGGCCCCAGCAGCTAAGACATGCTGGATTCGACTAGATGCGACCTCTCCGCCTCCGACGACGAGGACGTGCTTGTCTTTGAGTTGCCAAGCGATAAGCAAGGAGCCAGACATGACAATACGGGTAAACGATTGACCATTTCCCACACTACCACTGCACAATACAGTAGTTGTCAGGGAAACGGCGCAGCAAGTAGCGCAGTGTCGAGTTGCCCCATTCAACACATTTTCGCCCCATTACCACTCCTGGCACACTACCGTCTCTGGCGACAGTCTTTTCTTTTAGCCTTAGGTTACAACCGTTCGACTTTAAGCGCTAATCAGCCATCCGCGGCCGTTCATAAATTGACGGTGCTGTGCAAATCAAATCCGACAATATTTGGTCTAGCTCGTTCCTGGTAAGTCCCTACTTCACCTCACTCCACCTCCTCTTCTACTCCCACCACCATTTCCTTTTACTTTCTTTCGGGGCGACGAGCCTCCCTTTGGACTTCACTGACCTTCGCCTTCCCCAGTGCAAGCCCCGACGTTGACCGTCGACCTTCCTTTTCCCCCCCACAATCATTAACTTTCTGGTGCTGGTCTCCAAGCCTATCTCCGTCTCCGCGAGTTCGGACGCCCTAACTAGCTCTCATTCCTGTGACTGTGCGCCTCGACTCGATTGCCACCTCGCTCTCCTTTCACGACCGACACCGTGAAAATGCCTTCGAAATATTTGTATGGGTTCTATGGGTTCTTCACGCTTGGCCTTTCAGTCGCCGGCATAATATCCATATTGTTCTCGATCCTCTGGAGGAAGAACGACTTACTTCTGAATATGACGTTTAGTAATTCCAACCTGACTGGTGCGTTTTCGGCCTACCCATCTCCATGCCCCTTCTCACATTGTAGATGCTTTCAGCTGGGCTTGTCATGGGCCTTGCGTTGCTACTTACCAGCTTCCTATCCGTTGGAGCGATCATTCAACGGAATCATGTTACCGTCGGTCTCGTTATCCTCAATTGGGTCCTCATTGCGGACGCCATAATCGTCCTCGTCATCGGCTCCATTGTCTGGTTTTTCACTCTCCGCGAGCGCAGCGAGTTTCACACCAAATTCGCCGAGTTGCAGCCGTCGCAGCGCATCACCATTCAGGATCAGGTACGCATCGTCGTCCATATTTTCGCTTCGCTTGTCCCTAAACCACGTCTGAAAACTGCAATCAGTTCAGTTGCTGCGGATATTTCAATGCGACCGACCTCATTGAAATTGGCGGTCGCTTTTGCCAGAGCTCGGCTTTTGCGAATGCGCTCAATACTACCGTTGCGAGCAACTTCTGCGTTTCACCCGTTACTTCACATGTCGATGTCTCCTTGAATCATGTGTTCTCGTATGTTCGTTCGTTCTTTGTCGCCGGCTCTAGTAACGAGGTTTGTTTCAGGACCACGTATGGCTTCATGGCGGGCATAATCGGGCTGTTCCTCTCATCACTGTGTGTCATCAAAGTGGTGCGTAAATCGTCCCATCGTTTTCATATCCGGTTTATTAACTGTACTTGCAGAGAGGAGAGATCGAGCGGTTCAGGAGGATCGACGCAAAGCGTGGAGGGAGGGGATTTGTCTAAGGTCGAGACAAGTATTTCCCCTCCTTCGATATCGCCTCAAAGTCGGCGCTTCGTACACTCGCAGCGCTGGACAATATTTCCCACTCGTTTGAACCTAGTTGGCAAAGATAGTGCTCAACATTTCTTTCTTTTATCACGTTTTTCTTTACTTTTCTTTAACTTGTTTACTTTCTCTGTCACCTTCGGGGTCACGTTCCTGGGTCAACTACGGGTAGTTGGGGTGGTGGTGTCAGTCACCGTGTATTGACATAGTTTGTACCAGGGTCACAGCCCACCAATTGATGTGATACACATATTGAACGCATTGACATGACTGAGCAGCGCCCACCCTCCTGAAGCGCGTCTCGCAGCCCCTACCTTCACATCAGCATTGATTGATCATGCAAGCCCCTTACAGTACTTTTCGACATGCCGAAAGTCGCCGGGCGTAAATTTCCTGTAACACCAATCACGCATTAATCACGCGCTAGCCGCACGGTGCACGGTGATCCGCAAATTCCACACCGCATGTCCCCTATCAGCGCTATATCAGCAGTGGGATGGCTGTTTCACAGATGGGCAGGGCAACATTGACGGTATGTACGAGTTGAATGATGCCAAAGAGTCTGTCTGATCCCCTTGACGCGGGCTGTCCCTAGGTTACTGGAGGTGGGCGCTATCCGGCCTCGTGATTTAGATAGACGCCATGGCAATCGACCTGCATTCACGCCGTCCGTCCATTTTAATTTTTAGATCATGGACGCGAGCCACCGCGAGGCGCGGAATACCACTAATGTATGCATTCTATCTACGGACGGCATAATGCAAGTCTGACAGTCAATCGAAAAGTCTCCCATTTTCAACATACGACTAAAACAAAATACAACTCTTCCTATGTCCCTCTATAGCCTATTTTTAACCCCAGCTGCATTGTTGTGTTGTGTGAGCGGCACCGTAGTAGCACAGTAACTATGCCGTCCTTGCCAGGAGCTTTGCCAAATCAGTCAGACAAAAGCTATCGATGGGTTAGACCAGTATACACCGGGACCATCATTCACAAGAACGCTTCAGCTTGCATGCGCCACAATAGCCGAGTCGTTCATGTACCCATTGTCGGTAATTCGTCAGGTCGACGTGACTTGCAAGGAGAGAAATAATAGAGACGCACAATATGAGATCGGCGTGTCACGTAAGGTTTCCACAACGATGCGTCGAGAATATCATCGTTTTGTTCCCTCGCAACTTTCGAAGCCGTGAGAAGAGATCTAGAAAAGAAGAGCTCTCAGGACCGAACGGGAACGCACGGACACGGGACGGATATCGGTCGTACCGTGTTCGGCAGTGGGGTCTAGTGATGCGCTTGGCTCGTCAAACATGAGTAACCCCACCTCTTGTTCCATTGTCGAAGACCGCATGAACGTCCTCGCAACGGCGAGTCTCTGCGTCTGCCCTCCACTCAGCTCTTGGTTGGTAGTATCACCAATAAATTTCTGGCTGAGCAACGCCCCCGTCCCGTCTGGTGAACCAGAATATATATCAGACACGGGCCGCCTTGCGCAAGGTAGGTATCAAAGCCATCTGGGAGTTGTGCGACCAATTCAGACGCTCCTCCCAGACGTGCAGCTTCCTCGATCGCGGCGTTGTCACGAGCACGACGGGGATTTCCCATGGCGATATTGTCTCTAATCTGTATTCACACATGTTGGCGAACTCGGGTGAGGGTATATAAGCATTGGAACGTACGGAAAGAGGAAAGAGAGTAGAGTCCTGGAACAGGATTGCCATTGCGCGTCGAATGTCCGCCAGCCTCAATGTGTTGATATCGTGTCCGTCAATGAGAATGCTTCCCTCAATGGGATCGAATATTCGAGCAGCAAGCTTCAGAATGGTGCTTTTTCCGGATCCATTTGAGCCGACTATGACCTGGTAAGAGGCGACGTAAATACAGAATGAGACCAGGCTCTTGTTCCCCGAGAGTATATAGCATGCGTGGACGTACGCAAAGTTGGCCCGCCAAGACCCTGAAAGAGACGCCACGTAGAGCATACCTTTCGCTTCCAGGATATCGGAACGAGACATTCCTGTGGATGCTAAATGAACACCAGAGTATCTGAGGATAATAGACAAACTACCTGAACTCTAGCGATATTCCGTCGCCTATCGACTGCGCATTCTCTGGGAATGGGATAGTTCCATCGGCGTCTTTGTTCGCGATATTCTCAGCTTCGAAGAGCTTTCGCAAGCTCGATAGTCGAGTGGAGATGCTCTCCACATCTTGCAGAATTTCATGAATGCGCATCATAAATGTGCTCGATGACTGTTGCAACAGGTGGAGGGAGGCGAGGGAGACAGGTATAGAATGATGGTTTCTGGACTACCTGAAGTGTGAAAATGATCTGGAAAGACATGAGGTTCGAGAAAAAAACGCAGGCCCTCCATTTTGATGTAACCGCTACCGCGTGTGGTGGCAACCCAAGCTAAAAAATTGGTTCACCGGGGGGAGAATAAAGGTGTGAGTTTTGTCGTACTATTGCCTAGACTGAAACACCCCTTGAAAGCGAAGAAGGACACTGCGTCGCCAGCAAGTGACACTAGGACGAGTAACGACCCGTCGCCTTGCCCCTGCAGAACACCGAATAGGACGGCCGCCTCGGAAAATATCCTAAGGAAAGCGGACCCCGTCTCCATTAGGGTCGTGATCGCCGTCCACCCGAATCATTGAACTTTGTGAAGAGCGCGCTGATATGTGAAGAAATAGCGGGTTTATCCCACGTTGGGGCATCGAAGCGAGCCATGGAGCGGAAGATGCGCCTCGAGTAAAAGAGCCGGGAGCGTGCTTCGAGGGAAGCGGACACCTCTGCTAAAGCATAATACAAAACATGATCAGCTGCCGTACAGAGCGCACGTCCTACAGCCACCCGAAATAGGACATGGGCATCCACGGCACGATTGTCAATGGCGGATTGCACCCGTGAGCCAAAGAGGAACATTCAGCGACGGGGGTTCAACGAAAAATAGATGCTCACTATTCCAAGGATCTGCCCAGAAAACCTTGAAAGTGTCTTGAGCCTTCAAGAAAGAAAAAAGGAGGTCCACGCACCACAAACTCAAGGCAGGAAGCAGGGATTTGGCGGGGGTAATGACCAGATAAAGTAACAACAGCGGCCCTGCCACGGTGCTCATGTCACGCAGGGTCCTCCACAAGTATGGGACGTCCTCCCGGATCCGCGCGTACTCCTCGATTTTCCACGAAGTAGGGAGATACTGCGACAACCGGGTACGCACAATGTAGACGTTCCACACGGTGCCCATCTTGATGTTCTCGACAAAACTCTCATTCAGAGGGTCAAATCCGCTCTCAGTCTCCGAGTTTTTCTGATCGTTGGCTATCGACGAGTCCTTTTTCATGGTGAAGAAGCAATGACTCGGAAGAGAGACGAGTAATAAGCTGAACTCGCAGATCCACCCTGGTATTTATACTTAAACGTTAGAGTCTCCTGCACTGCGTCAAACACATCGATAGTTGAGTGGAGGATCCGTAGCGCGCACAGGGGTCGATCAACGCCATCGTGCGTATCACACGGTCAACCTTACGACCCGCCGATACACCAAGGATTAAAAATACCAGCGAGACCTTGATGCCGAATGTCATAGCCATAAGGCAACCTTAACAACGAGCGCAAACGCGATTATTCGCATAACGGAGAAGCCGAGGGTCAGGCACGCAGAGACCCGCGTATTTTGGGAGAACTAGAGAGACGATAGGAGGTCCTTGAGCCAAGTTGTGCAGCAGAGTAGTGACTTTGTCACACGTAACGCGTAACGCATCACCGGTCACCAGCGGCCCAACGAAGTTACAACCACGCCGTAGGAATAGAACCTTATCGGCCTTATCCCTCGCATCGCTGAGAGTCTTTGACTTTTCGCAAAGATCTCACGGTCCGGTCTGGTTCACGACTGTCGCCGAGGGGGCATGTGTTTTCTATTGACTAATCGGCTGAGTGTGCGGAACAAACCATAGTGTCCAGCCCTCTCGCGGACCACACAAGGAATTATCCAACATGTCAACAGCGTTCATCATCCGGTTCCCCGCAGGCTCCCAAACACCTCTTTTAACATTATCACGACGTGGGTTTTCAACCCAGGAATTGGTAGAACGACAATAACCAACTTTTTCACAGCCTCTCCCACCGTCTGGCAAATTGAGCTGCATAACGGCCCCGATAACCGTTTGGTGAAGACTCTGATCAACGACGCATTGAAACCAGCCCTTCAGACCATAGAACGTGAGTGGCGAAAGGAGCGCGCGGATGGAAAAGCTAGGAAGGACAAGAACGCTGGAGTAGGTGCTGTTGTCATCGTTGGTCGCCTCGATCAAGAGAAGTTTTTCAGCAATGGTACGCCAGAGGCGTTATGACTCTGTATTGACCTACCTGAGCCCTCTGCACAGGCCTTGACATCCCTAGTGCTGTCGCCGACCCGGCGTGGTTCCCGGGTGCGTGATGCGCATGACCTTACAAGTCCCGTTTGGAGATTGGAACCAACGTACACAACTCCTACAGCAACCTTTGACCCACTTCTCCTCTATCTGCTCACTTTTCCCCGTGAGTTTACATTCCCTACTTTCCGTCACCCAGCGCCAATTCTGTTCTTCTGCTGACGAAACCACGCCCACAGTTCCGACCGTGGCTGCCATCAATGGCCACTGCTTTGCCGCCGGTGCCATACTCTCGCTTGCCTTTGACTATCGCGTCATGACGGACGGCGTCAAACGCAATGCCTGGATGTGCATGAACGAGATCGACTTTGGTGCACCTTGGCCCGTTTCATTCGCAGCCATCGTGCGCGCCAAGGTTTCCGCTACTGCCACCCACAGATTTGTGGTTGAAGGACATCGCTTCACCCCTATGGAAGCGCGCGACGCAGGTCTCGTCGATGAGATCGTCGCGGGGGGCACAAGGGGTGTGCTCAAGCGGGCGCACGAGATCGCTCAAGAGAAAGCACCCAAAGCGCGTGAGGGTGTATGGGGATTGATTAAGGTCCGGCTGCCATTCTAAGAATAGCTAATACATGCAGATGCTGACGGGTCACCGATGTCGCCTTGCAGACCGAATTGTATCGTCCGGTCATCGAACTGGTGCGGTTGGGGATTCCATCCCTATCCGCTGCCAGGGACGAGTCCGCTGCGCAACTGAGATTAGGGAAGCTCTAGCGTTTAGGCTGACTGCAACCCATATGCCGATCGACCACAGAACGTTACATGTACTCAGTAGGATATAGCAGACGTGAAAGCTAGGTTATCTAGATGCGCCGCGTACTAGTGGTCGTTCTCGTCAGTCTAAGATCCGCCACCCCCGTGTTGCGCGGATATGTCTGACTGGAGACAAAGACAATCGACGCCAAAGGAAACTCCATTTGACCGCCTGATTCCGTTTGGTGCCACTTGGCGTAACTTACATGGGTCGGGGTCACTTCTTTCCACATGTGTGGTATGTAGGAATCCCAGTCGGTACCAGCCGGATAACTCCGACCGCGGAGATTCCCGACGTGGACTCACGTGCGAGTAGATTACTGATACGCTGTAAATAGTGTACAAACAAAGTCTGATAGGGGTAGCGCGTCTTCATCTAAGACGCTCATCTCCTGGTTCGCCGCCACTCCGTGTGACCTCAGTTTAAATATATTTCGTTAATACATGGGTCGGGGTCACTTCTTTCCACATGTGTGGTATCCATTGCGGACTTGTAGCCGATCGCAGACGTATGCCTTCAAGCTTCAAGCTTCAAGCTTCAAGTTCGTCACTGGCACTTGACCGAGAATCATTCAGTGAACGTAGTCAGGTGACTCATCATGGTTATCGTGGCCAAGTGGGGGCAGCATTGACACAAACACCACTCGTCCTCCTCAAGCGCGACAAGCCAGTTTCACACCCCCAACTCTCTTATTTGCCGTTGATTGATCATGCAGGCCCCTTAGTGTGGTGGGCAAATCTTATACCTTTCGACATGCCTAAAGTCACCAGGCGTAAATTTCCTGTAACACTTGCTGCGAGACATGATGGCTCCTCTAGCACACCACGCGCTAGCCGCACGGTGATCCGCAAATTCCACACATTACTCAAACAACAAAAAAGTGCTCAGGGAGATGCACTGGCAAACGTGAACCGCGAGATAGAGGAGCTGGGTGGTCTGGAGACATATCAGCGCATGTCCTGCATCGGGCAGAGCAGCGACAGGGGGGGTGGGAGCGAAAAGGTGCTGATCGGATGGCTGAAACAAATGGGGTGGGCAGCGCTGGTGGCGAAGGAAAACGAGAAAGAGAGGCACAGGTGAGTACTGTACGAGTCGAATGTCAGAGTATCGTCTCCTTCCCCCTGACACGGGCTGTCCCTAGGTTACTGGAGGTGGGCGCCGTCCGGCCTGACAACTACGGTGATTGCGCGTCTTGGATAGATGTGATGGCAATCGACCTGCATTCACGCCATCCGTCCATTTTGGAGCAAGATTTTTTACTCATGGACCCGGGCCAGCATCGCGAGGCATGGGATGTCATTAGCCTCAGTCTCGTCCTCAACTTCGTTCCAGACGGGGAAGATCGCGGTACGCCCAGCATGCCTCAATCACGAGATGATAACGTCCGAGTTAACTTCCAACTAGGTCGGATGCTGGTCCAGGCGCATTCAATGCTTCGCCTTGGTGGCCTTTGTTTCCTTGCTGTACGTCCTACGAGTTTTCTTTTGAACATATATGACCTATGCCCGTCACAGCTCCCCCTCCCTTGTGTGAACAATTCGCGTTACATAACCATGGAACATATGAGGGAACTCATGGACGCTATCGGCTTCCATCAGCTAGAGGAGCGGTGGAGGCCTGGAGGGAAGATGGCATATTGGCTATACCAAAAGAAAACACCACATGAGGGGTGTCTTGACGAGCGTTTTAGCAAGAAGAAGGTGCACCGTCAGGGAAACAGAAACAATTTCCACATCCTTGTAACTTAACGTGATACAGCTACCACTGATAAAAGTTCACGATCACACAGACTACACCATTGCGTCGGGATTAGTGTCGACGACCGCTGTTCTCGTGCGTCCTCTCCGGTTTCATTTTCTTCACTCGCATGTGTTTTCGGAATACATGCAAATTTACTCCTTCCAATACTTCTCCTTCCTGACACCCACTCGTCGTCTCCTCTTACATGTTTGACTTGGTCTAAGTTGATGGCACACTGGTGCGGGGTTCACTTCCAATAGTCGAGAAACGAGCAATAACACGACCGAGTGTGGATGGATGACACCCCGAACGCGACTCAGATTCTGTTAGCACCGTTGTTAAATACGTTAAATCGTTATCGTAAGACAATTTCCACGTCCCTGTAACGTGATGCAACGACTTATATAATCACTGATAACCGCTCATGATCACAATCACATCGCATCATGATGAAGCTCGAGCATAGCACGAGTTTAACATGTCCCAACTCTCTATTCTGCACTGGAACGATGTCTATCGCGTTCGGCCTCAAAAAATAAGTCCCACTTCTTCCGAAACCATAGACGTAACCCAATTTGCTGGTCTTCTGGAAGACATTCGTGACCAGTGGCCTCTGAGAGATGATGGAAAACGAGATGGCTTGTCGCTGTTTTCGGGTGATGTATTTTCACCGAGTGTAGATAGTTCTGTGACTAGAGGGAGTCATATGGTGCGTTCATTCGTACTGTGAAGCCATACGCTTGCTGAACTCCCCAGGTTCCGGTGATGAATACACTCGCTCCTGATGTATCTCTTGTGGGTGAGCAAAATTCGTGACATTCACAAATGAAACCATATTTAATCGCATCTCCCCAGGAAACCATGATTTTGACTTTGGTACGGCCAAAGATCCACTCAACTTGCTTCAAGTTCTGAGGAATGAACGTAGGATACCCCCATCTTTGTACACTGCTTCAAGACACAAAGTTTGTGAGTTCTTCGCGTGCCACGAATTGTAGAGTATCATAACATTTTCTCGGTGGCATAGCCATGGCTTCTGAGCAATATCGTCGACACCAATACGTCCCAAGTACCAGACAAGTTGTTGGAGTTCATTGTATTAGAAAGGAGCGGGACCAGGATCGGTGTCATTGGCCTCGTTGAAAAGTGACGTCCTGTTGCGTATTCGCTCATCTACGCTAAATACTGATGACTCGGTTTGGTTTTCTTGTCGCAGGGAATGGATTACAACAGTATCTTCATGGCCCTCCGCCTTCGTGTATCAGGACATGGCGGAGACGGGTAAGCGGCTGTCTCAGGTCCTGCGCGACCCAGCGGGTCCGCATAAATGCGATATCATCATTGCTCTGAGCCACGCGCGGTAAGCTTGCTAGAACCTCCGAGCTGTTTCTTCATTCTGACATTATCTCACAGACTTCCCAAGGTGAATTACGAAGAGCGTCGCAAGGCATCGCGAACGATTGCTAACTCTTCGATCAGGATATTCAGCTTGCAAAGCAACTACTTGCGATAACACCTTCGTCACAGTCTTCCTCCGACATCGCTAACGAGCATGGTGCGGACATCATCTTTGGTGGCCATGATCACTTCTATTTCGTAGGGCGCGGAGTCGATAAATGGGATAATTACAATCTTTCTCGTCACGTCCTTGGTGCTGAACACGATGAGGGCGATGCATTGGTCGTCAAAAGCGGGACAGATTTCCGCGTACTAAGCGAGATCCTGTTAGAACTCAAGGACACACCGGAAGGGAGCATTAGGAAGAAGTTGATTAGTAGGGTTACTGGTAAGCACACGCAGTATGGAAATGCTGAATGGCTTCGGAGCATAAATCACTTACTGTAGGAAAGCGTCACGATATTATTCCGAGTTTGCGGTCCTGCCAAAAGCTCCGCAAGATTCTTGATCGTATCCTCGCTTCCGTCGGGGCTTCACTCAAAGCACCTTTATGCAAGCTTTCGGCAGAGCTCGATGTTAGGTCTCAGCTCATTCGGACAAGAGAGGTTGAGGACACCCTTGTTCGTTCTTGACCGTTCGTTGTTCGTTGATTTCTTTCTCTCTGCAGTCCGCCAGCGCAGATTGGTTCGCAGATATTCTAAGGCACACGTATGATGATGCGCTATGCATGAAGGGAATTAAAGGGGGCGCGGATGGTGTTTTAATCTGCGCCGGCATGCTGCGTGGGGACTCTGTATACGGTCCCGGTATGAATTTTTTCTACAGCTAGAATTTGCGCGGACTCATGAGTATCGATTGAGTAGGTTTCTTGACCCTCGGAGACGTTCTCGAAATTCTTCCGTTCGAGGATCCCTTGGTAGTTTTGGAAATCAGCGGAAAGTCACTATGGGAAGCATTGGAAGCATCTTTATCGACCTGGCCGGCCCAAGAGGGGTAAGGGCCTTCGTCAATTTCGCTCGAAATGTTTATTGTTCATCATCGCCAACCGAATCTACAGGAGATTCCCCGTAATTTCCGGCTTTCGTGTGTCCTGGGATTCCCGCCGCCCACCCGGTCAGCGCGTGGTGGGAGTATGGCTGCAAGAAGAGTATCCTGACAACGTATCGATCAAGTCTTCTGACGACGGTCCTTCGACGCCAGTCTTGAAGGATGGTGAACCTATCCTGCAGGATGACATCGAACCCAAGTATAAAATCTTGACAAGGGAGTACATGGCACAGGGTCACGACGGTTTCACTCCGCTCAAAGGAAACAAATATCTGATCGATGACGAGTCTGGGCAAATAACGAGCACCGTTGTGAGAAAATATCTGCTAGGTCCTTTCCTTCTACCTGGACACAAAGCTCTGTTACTTACCAATTATCATAGGTTCACAATTCGTGACGAGGCTGGCACGCTTCAACGAGTCCCAAGTTCATCTGCATGAAGAAACGCACAAAATTATTCAAAACGAGCGTTCACATCTCGTGAAAGCCACTTCTCGTCTTTCCGCCGCCGCCGAGCATTGGCAGAAGATAGCATCATCTGCCCTGCGTTGGTCACGGTCTGGAAGGCGCTTCAGCGAGCACATTCACATAACCTCAAAGGAACATATGAGCGGAGTCGACTGTTTCGACGGTGCTAAACAGCGCGCTGGAGAGCTCCAGGGTGAAAGCGACGGCTTGGGGAGACCGTCTGACGAGGACTTGCTGGTTGTGTATCCATGGGTCGATGGCAGGTTGAGGGACGAGGCACAGAATTAGGAATTGCAACATTGGTTGTCTGAGAGCATAATGGAAGAAGAGTGTCTTCGATGGTGCTTGAAACAGACGTCCTCGAGTGACTAGAATGGGTATTTCAAGAGCCGGAAGCGATCTGTGGGACGACCGGTCTTGGTGGCACATCGCCAGACGCGCTTCTCGCAACATGTGTAAAGTATCCCGCCGCAGTGCCTAGACCCGCACCACCGAAAATCACTGAAAGGGTTCGTCAATTACTTTAATCGCAAATCTAGTCAGAACATACAGTGAATAGCCGTTCCACGTTTCCAAAAGATTGCGGGAGTGAGCACAGCGCAGAGAAGTGCACCGATTGTTGCGTGGTCGTCCGCCCTAAGAGCGTCTGTCTGCGAGAAATGTATCAGGGCCGTAAGAAGTAACTAGGTAACATTGCAGATACGTCATATGCTGCGCGGATCCGGCGAGAGCGAAGGGTCTCTGAACTTGAATTCGAGGACCTGATATACTCAAATGCCCCGCCGCTGGCGATACCTGAACGAATACGTGAGGGACACATGGGACGCTAGATATGTTGTAGCGCATACCGGCTGCTCCACCTAGCCATGTTGCACGCAATAGACGGTTTACTGTGAGATGACCTCTCCCTTTCCGAAAGATACTGATACCGGCATAGATGGGAGGAGTCAGGATGGAAAATAGTTGATATCCTTTTGTCACAGAGCGCCGAACGAGGTACTCAGTGTCAGCAAGACGCGCCAGTGTTTGCTCGTCTGAATTCGCCTGAGACATCGTGACTAGTAGGAGAGTCCGGTCCGGTCCAGGGTAACTGTTTACAAAATGTGACATGTCTCGCGTCACAAGAAAGCCTGCCCTTAACCACCACTGGTAATGTCCTTGTCGGTGTCACGGTCAACGTCAACGATAATGGACTCATACGATGCTCCGATGCTTGACTACGCTGGAGATATGGACGTTCACATGCATACCACACTGTCGTCCCCAAAGCCTTGGAGTCAACCCGAAACGATCATGGAGGAAGACCTACACCCAATACACCTTTCTGACCCGTTTCCCTCTCACGGTCCTCAGCAAGACGTGGAGGTAGATATGGATGATTATTTCAATGAGAATGTGGAGTATGAGATGGCGGATGGCGAAATTCCTATCCCTGACACCGAGTTGGTCGACATTGATGTCTACGACGCCCCGCGGGAGGAAATATTCTCAACTCACCCACCCATGTCCCTTTCCACAGACCTCACTGTCCAGGATCTCTCCGAAAAACCGTCAGAGGCTCATTTCCCTTCTTCAGACACTGGTATTGTCTCAGAACACGTTCCTGGGTCCGCAAGTCTCGAACCCCCTTATTCTCAGGCTGCGGAACCAGGACGCCTCACACCAACTTTCCCCCAAGCAGAGATACCGGAGAACACCGATGCTCCAACCTCAGACCAGCCCAATGTTGTCGTCGTCCCGCAAGCAAGTGGCTCAGAGGTCGTGTCCGAAGACCAAATTCCCGATGTTGATGTCTCCGCGAACCTCAAGACAACGGATGCCGTAGCCGACGGCATGTCCAACGGTCATCGACCTCTGGAACAAAAGAACGCGCAAGACGTTTCTACCGCAGAGCCCGCCACTGTCGAGGAGAGCTCTCGTCAATCGGAGATTCAGAATGACTCAGCTCATGAAGATGCACAGGAGCACGATGAAAGTTATGAAGGTGGCTTCCCTGGAGAAGCGCCGGATGGCACAGTGGCTGCTGGATCACACGAAGCCGAAGACGACGATGACTCGGATCCCCATGAAATCTCAGAAGGCGTTTATATTGAGCCACCACCTCCGGTTCTTTTGGAGCTACCCTCGTCCTCAGATCAGCCTGAGTGCTCCCTTTTCAATGCTCCAGTATCTCTCGACACACACGATCTCGAGACGGAGGCACCAGCTACAGAGGCTGCTCACACCGTATTGTTCCAAAGCCGACCCACCCTCTACTACGAAACGCTGAACGACGTCTTCGAGGCCTTACGCCAAGAGGAACGCGTCCAGTCCATAATTGAATTCGTTGAAGGCGAGATGATAATCGATGCCTACGACTTGGAGTTGCTTGTGTCCGAGGTAGATCCTCTCTTTCTCCCTTCGATGTTGCGCTTATTTCGTCTTATTTAAGGACAACGTGCATGCTCGTGAAGTATCGTTGCATGATTTGAATATCTTGCATCACGGCCTAGGTTTTACTGGACCCCTCCGCCTCCGATTACGAACTGTGCTCCCCAGATTCATCCGTCGCTATCGTTCTCTTCAAAATCAAACGACACGGAATGACGTTGCCGGAGCGGCAGGCCGTTCAGCCGAAAGCTCCGACGATCAGACCTCTCATCTAGGTCGGTTTCTTTGAATCAATGTTTCCGGAAACGAGCTGATTGTCACCCAAGCTGTTAATGACCAGGAACGGACTCATCGAGAAGCTACGAACGATGGCAGCTCCGAAGAGCTCACTGAAGACGGCGCGAAGGGGCACGAGAACGCGGAGTCTACATCCGGTAGTTATGCAGAAGACCAAGACGGAGCAGCCGAACATGAAGATGAGGCCTATGAAGAATATGCTGATGCTCAAGAATATTTTCCTACGTCCGAGGACGTACAGGCTCGAGAAGAACCTGGTCAAGTTGTTGTTGCTAACGACGAACCAGAGTCTGTACTAGAAGTCGATGTCATTCACCAAGGCGGCTCAGCTGATCCTGATTCGACGGAGGATCAGGAATGTGACGAATTGCGCGAAAACGAGGTCTCCGGTGATGCGGAGGCCCCTGGTACTATTACAGCACCTGGTACACGCGCCAGAGAGAGTATTACTCCTAATCCAGAATCGGATGTTGGACGCCCTGTCCCCACTGAAGCCAGAAAACCGTTGACAGAGGGTAAATCTGCCCAGTTGGGAGTGTCCGATGGTAGATCTCTAGTCTCCTCTCTTCACCTCTTCCTTCTTACCAATGCCTCGCAGAAACACAGACTCCCGACACTGAATTCCCTGGAGCCGGTGGCGACTTAGAGGACGAACAAGAGTTTGATGCGTTTACAGGTTTGTCGGTCCAGACCTTCCCTACAACATTTTACTTACGATGTGAAGATGACCTCGAAGAGGAGACAGATAATACTGGCGAAGATTTGACCGAACCCGTTGAGGCTGGGAGCAATACCACAGGTCCTGCAGACAACTTAGATCAAGGCGCCGCCGACCACGACAGCACTAAGGGACAAAATGCGCTCCTAGCTCAGACAGCAACAGCAGCATTGTCGTCCTCAGGAGATTTCCCCGAAATTGTAGATCTTCCCCACACGGAGGAGGACGATGAGAATGCAGACACTTGGGAGCTTGATGACGGTTACGTTGCCTGGGACGATACTTTCGAAGGTGACGACCTCGACATTGCACTAGCTGGCGAACCAGATTCGGCATCAACTGGTAGTTCCACGCTATCGGGGAAGACGGCTTCGATAGCGTCAAAGCGGTCTTTCGATGAGATCGAGGTCGAAGAGAGCGAATCTTTGGTAGAACAGTCGTCGTCGCAAAGTCAGTTCGCCAATCACAGAATACTAACAAGCACTCACAAAATCATCTTTAGGCCCTAAAAAAACGCGAACGCGGTGACATATACTTACCACGCTCTTTGGCCACCTTGGCCCGCCGACCTTCTCACACAGCGCGTCACGTAAGAGTTACTCACAGCACATGGCTTCGCATTGGCACTTCCTCCTGGCTATCTGGCGCGTCTCGTCGCGCGTCTCAAGTTGGTATCATTAAAGGCTAAGTGTCTCACTGGTGTCCTGTTTTGTATTTTGATGGCTCTCCTTGGTACCACGGATGGTACTTTTCCTCATGTTATCCTACGCCTACTGACATCTTTAGGTGACATGGACAGCGCCTACCGCGGGGAGGGGGCAGGAACGGGAATCGTTCAGACGACCCTTGATGTGTTTATTGTACTAGCGGTTTATTCAAAGTAAATCGGGTTCTGTTCAGCTCACTGTCCATTCAAAAGCCTTGCTCCTTTTTTTCGTTGTATTTATGTGGTCAAAAAATTATATATTAATGATTTGTCGCAACGAAACGAAATAAAACAATAAATAAAACCATTCATCAAATCATGGCGGACGGCGACACCGCGAATGTGTGTGCACAAATCATTCATTCGCATTTCGGTCAATTCACGTCGGTGAGGACCGCATATATTCCGTGTATTCTCTCCCGTCGCCGTTTTGACCTACCACAAAATTTCGCACTTAGATCGTAGTCTCCACGCTCCTAAGCCGGGGTCGCCTTCCCTTTCCCCAACTTGTGCGATATTCAAACTTGAAACCCCGTACCGTGCGTGCGGCCATTCTTGTGCTAATTCAGCACAACATCCTTTGGCATGCGACCTCAGAGGATGGGGGTGAAGTATTCGAGGTAAACACCAACGAATGTTTGGCACGGCTACGGTTTGGGAGATACGTCTGGCTAGCGGAACAGTGTTTTGGAACGCTGGTATGTCTCATTCCCCTGATGTTCTGAGTGACAAATGAACCGCGCTGCAGGGTGCCGGCATTGTGCAGCTCATCCTTGACCATGGAAAGCTTCGCCCGCCAGACATCATGTCACGTATGGCCCCTCAAGGCTCGAAGGGTACGACCGCCACAGCCACCCACAACGCGGTCATTGACCTGCGTGTACAGAATCTACTGCCTGTGCTCAAGCTCTGCATGGGCTCGTGACTTCGTCCTATCTCAAACCGTCTACTATTTTGTCACACATCTCTCCGCAAGACAAGCGGATTTTGTATGAGACCGAAGAGAAAGCGAAGATTGCTGGTTTTCCGACGGCCAAAGAACTTCGCCAAGCTCGTGAAGTTGCGATAGACCGCCTCAAACGAGAAGAGGAGGAGGCAGAGAAAGTTGGTTTGGTACGTCGACCACCTCGCGTCGGCGTGCCCTTGCAATTGACGCGGAAGATTTTGTAGAAATCCAAGGGCCACGTCTCTTCAAGGCCCTCCAAGGTACGTAGGGTGCCACCCCTTATATGTAATTGCTTACCCTTTGGTAGCGAATTAAAGTCTCAGATGAAAACGCTGTTGATGTAGCGCTAACGCTTCTTCTACTGGCTTGCTTCTCCTGACAGTTATCATAGGATGATGTATACTTTCGGGTTAACTACGCCAAGTTCAACACCCATATTCGCAACAAGGTGCGCGTCTTCCGCCCTTTGCTCACGGTAACTGAGCTCCTTCGGCAGCTAATAGAGGCTGCTGCGAGAGAACGCTTTAACGACGGCGCTGCATCGGTGCTCAAAGCTACTCTCAAGGCAACCGAGAGTAAACAAAAGACGATAACAGACATTCGTTCAGGTGAGTCTTTACCTTCTCGAACTGCCTTACCCTTACTGATACGTGACGTAGACCCTACTACAGTTGCCAATATATCCATGCAGCTTGAACATGACCACGCATTGGCATCTGGGCTCGTTCTCAACACGAGGAAGCCCAAGAATATTGTACTGGTAAAAGCCTACTTAAACATGCTTGCCTTCGTGGACAATCCGACACCAACAGGGAGAGCCTCTTCCTTCGTCTCATTGAATGGGTCAAAAGTCTATGTAGAATTCGGGATCATAGCTTCGCGACTGCGAAGGCGCGTGCTAGAAGCTGTTACTAGAGATCGGCACGGAGATGAAGGCGTGCGGATATTACGGCTCTTAATCGATTCTGGCAAGGTTGATGAGAAACAAGTATGTGCACCCTGACTCGATTCTCCCTTAATTCCTTAGCAGAGTAACTTGCAGATCTCAAAACTTACGATGATTGCTCCCAAGGATGTCCGGCCGTTACTCTCCGCGATGTCAGCTGAATCTCTGATCAGCATCCAAGAAGTTCCCAAAAGCGCCGACCGCAATCCGACGCGCATGTTCTTCCTATGGTAAAACCCACCAATATAATCATAGGGTTGCACCATGTAATGACGACTTTCTTTAGGTATGTTGACTTACCAAAAGCTTGTTCCGTACTCTTGGGAAACCTATACAAGACGGTGTATAATATCAACGTGAGGAAACAGGCAGAGACGGAGGAAAGGGGAATAAAGGCCGTATCGGAAAAGCGAGAGCGTAGCGATGTGAGTCAGAACGAGGGGCTGCTGACTCGGAATGAGCGGGAAACTTTGAGGGAATGGGAGTCGAGAATAGAAAAGTTGACTGTGTTGGAGGCGCGGGTAGAGGAGGTTGTATTTATCCTGAACGATTTCGGCGCTTGTCAGAACGAGCCGACTTAAACGCGCTGCTTCTTCTTGACGTCTTGACACTTTGTTCCTCACCACCACAAACACAAAGATGAACGAGAGAGAAACTGAGGAGCAGCAGCACCTCCTCCCGTCTCATGCTGTGGACATCTCGTCCCCTCCACCGGCTTCTCGAACGTTTTGGCTTTCCAAGGGCGGAACAGTCTCCACGCCGTACCTTTTCCTCGCTTTCGTTTCTGGCATTCTCGTGTGTTTGCTTCCGCAATATGTTTTCTCTGGCTCTTCTTGTCCCTCGTCAATGTCATCCGCGGACGATTCTGCCCACGTTCTCGCTCCACCTTATGTTGGATCAACCGAAGTGCACAATTGGCCACCTCCCTCCCCAACGAACGACCTTCCGACCCTATTTCCTACCAACGTTGGCCATGCCGGTGTAACCCCTACCGGGGCAGAGCCCGCGCTTGTCCTCACTGCGCCGTCCTATCCAATTCACACTGGTGCAGCGCAGCTGGTTTTACCTTCGGCATTGCACGCGGGTGGAAAGTCAGAGAAGGGCTTCGACCTTTTCAAAAAATGGGGTAACCTCTCTCCGTGGTACAGCGTCAAGCGAGGCACATTTGGCGTAGATTCCGACCCTGGTGCACCTGATGGCTGCAGCGTCACTGGTCTTCATTTTCTCCACCGCCATGGGGCCAGATACCCCACCTCCTGGTGTACGTGCTGCACTTCGAGATTCCACTATTTTTCTCTCTTACCGCGATGAGATAGCCTCGTATGGTGGCCCTGCCTCTTTGGCTCGTCGTTTGAACGAAGCAGCGGCGGATTGGACAGCGCAGGGTGATCTAGACTTTCTGAACAACTGGTAAGTGTGGGTCGAACTATCATGGAAACATATAATTTAATACACCCTAGGACATACAAGCTCGGCGAAGAGGGTGTGTTTCTTCTAAAGGCATACGTCAAACTCTGGGCTTACCCATTGCAGTATTGACTCCTTTCGGAAGACAGCAACTTTGTGAGTCCTAGCATTTTGGAGTGCTCTCACCGCTGAGTGCAATGTAGTCGACCTTGGCATCTCGATCCGTTTGAAGTATGGGTTCCTACTCCAGGTTCGAAGTTTGTAGTGCGGGTCATATTTGTCCTTGACGACTCGTTCCAGAACTTCACAGATGCGCTACCCGTGTTTCGCACCGAGTCACAGTGCGTCCTGGTATACATGACGCTGTAACGTTTACTGATACAATTTCCCTCATTAGAGACCGTATGCTTGCTTCAGCGCTCAACTTCGCCGCTGGGTTCTGGGGCATTCCTTATGAAGATAAATACCTTCAAAGTATTACTATTGAAGCTGGTAACGTAAGTCCTTCGCCGGTCTGTGTCAGAACTGAACCTGATAATAAGATAGTTCAACAATACCCTCGCTCCTTATATGACGTTTGTAGTTTTTCGTCTTCCATCCTCGCTATACTAATATTTTCTCAGCTGCCCTAACGCTGGTGTAAGTGGAAAGGCCGACCGCGGCACACCGTTCCTCAAAGAGTGGACAAGCGTCTACCTCAAAGAGACGCGAGACCGGCTACAACAGCACATTGACGGCTACGCACTCACCGTCGAGGATGTGTATACGATGCAGCAAATGTGCGCTTATGAAGTCAGTGTCGTCCGCTACCATCAGCACCACAATCACCGTCATCTGGTCCCTAATGACACTCGTCGTAGACTGTGGCCATTGGCTTCTCCAAATTCTGTGGCTTATTTACCGAGGAAGAATGGGAGGGGTTTAATTACGGGTATGTCCAATACATGCTCCACATGTTTTGACTCTTAATTGTGACCCTCAGCTTGGATGTATACTTCTGGTGAGACATCGTGTGTTTTCTTTTTGTCCAATCCCGACCTCTTATTGCCCAAAGGTATACCTCTGCTTTTGGAGCCCCTCTGGCACGCGCACAGGGCATCGGGTATATACAAGAGCTAGTTGCTCGTTTAACACACACCCCAATCCAGACTCACAACTCCTCGACCAATTCAACTCTTGACGACAGTCCTATTACGTTCCCGTTAGATCATAATTTATACGTGGATGCGACCCACGAGGTGGTTGTTCTGAACAGTAATACTGATACCTCCATCAATCGTTGGGCCCACTCTTATTCACTGTCTTTTCGTGTAGTCATAACAGCGCTCAACCTTTCGAGCTTTGCAGCCAATGGGCCACTGCCCACCGATCATATTCCGAAGCATAGGTCGTTCCGCGTGTCCGAACTCGCACCGTTCTCAACGAATGTGCAGTTCCAACGTGAGTTTAATTTGTAATTGCTGTCCACACTGAGACCGAGGATGCTCCCAGTTCTTTCCTGCCCCTTGCGAGAGAGCGAACAGATTCGTATCATAGTAAATGACGCAGTCGCGCCTCTCACAGGCATCGAGGGGTGCCCTGAAGATGCTGATGGGATGTGTCCCATCGCGACGTTTGTCGCCGCGCAGAAGAAGATTATTGCCAAGACAGATTGGGCATGGGCCTGTCATGGAGATTGGGAGGTCCCAGCAGGCCATGAATGGAACACAACTACAGGAGATGTTCCTGTCTCACAGTGAACAGATTTTAATCCAATGAACCCCGAGTCTATACCATCAGTTACCATGGACATTAATTTCGCATATAAAATATTGACTCTCGAAATTACCTTGGGCATTGATTTTGCAAAATATGGCATTATGACTCGAAATTTTAATACTAGGAAGTAGTGTTGCCGCGAGTTAGAGTCCACACCGGTGTGAACTCTAACTCGGACCGGACTCGGACCAACTCTAACTCGGGAGTTCACACCGGTGCAACTCGGGAGTTAGCCCCAAAAATGCCCCGCAAAATTTTCCTTTGCTTGTATACTCGGTATATCTCCATTCCTCTACCAAATAACGACTTCTTGTAGTCTGTAGTATACACTGTACCATAATAGTGAACGAATATATTGTAACCAGCAAAAATTTGGAGCCCTACAAACGAAAAAGTTCGGAAAAACTATTGTGCGCGTGCTCCCTCTTCCCACCTTTTTTTTTTTTTGGCTCTTTTCTTGCCTCGATCCGCGATGTCCTGCTTCAGTGCAGCTTTGCACTTCAGCGGGGCAGCTATCCTTCGGGGGTATCATCCACAATCATCGGCTTCATTCCAGACACCGTCCTGAACTCGCACAGCAAAGCCTTCAAGTCGCTCATCCTTCGCTAGCTTCACTCCTCGCTCAAGTGCCTTTAGATAAGTTTTTTCTTCTTTTTTCCCCTCATTGAGAGTAATTTATCATCTGCAATTACTGACTGTACTCTTGTTAAGAAGCGTGTTGGTCATTGACTCATTGGTCAGGATATGACATATCAACACGGGCATGCATCTGGAGGCTCCGCGTCATGGACCGACTAGTACCTGCCTCGTCGATAGGAACTGGACAAGGCGTTCTCCGGGAGGCAGGAGCGGTGCATCAGCGTCAGTCTCCATTCCAGTCCCCTCCACATATCTAACCAATCCCTCTCGCGCTGCCACTACAGCGACATTGTGCTATCAGGAACTCATGACCGACGAGGGAAAAAAAGAACATAAAAAATAGATTCAAGATGCGGAACATTTGCGGCCACTGCGCAAGTACTTCGCCAAGCACTGTAATCAGTGCCAGATTGGTATCATACGTCCGTGTCCAGTCAACACCAACCATCAGCAACGAGGGACGGTGAAATCATCGGAGGGTGGGAAAGGTCGCGCACCGGCACCTGCGTCAGCCTTGTAGTTGTCTCCGAGGCCCTTGAGCCGCCGGAGGAAGAGCCCACTGGCGCGTTGCAGCACATCGATGGCCTCGGCCTACTTTTCTTCTGGTTCAGCCCAGCTAGGTCCTCGGCGCTAGGGGGGTGCTCCACCCCCGGTGCGATGGAGGAGCGGATGGACAGGGTGGAGGGGCGTGTGTCGCGACAATGCCTGCAGGGACCATGTGCTCCGCACACGCTTCGGTTAGTATGGTCTACTCACTATGCCGGCGCATACAACTACATTCGCAACACCCTTACTAACACGGTAGTACCGAGCTTGTATATTATAAATTCCTCGAGTACACAAGGCAGGCCTTGAGGACGCTAGGCAGAAGGGGCGTGGGAACCTTCAGAATTGAAGGCTCCCTATTGGTTCACGTCTGCAGCTGAACTCCCGAGTTGCACCGGTGTGAACTCCCGAGTTAGAGTTGGCGTCGAGTTGCCAACTCGACTCGGACCGCATCGACTCGCGGCAACACTACTAGGAAGGACATTGCACACAAGGACACTGCACACTACGCCGGTGCGCCTCGTGGACATCTGCGCCCAAGTCTGCGCCTCACTTTTTCCGCGCGCGGCTTCTTACTACTATGTACACGAACACGGACAGGGTGCACAGCCAAAAAATTCCATTCAAATACCAGGGTTGGTTTGTGCTACGTTGCAAACCTTGAATTACTCTCCGAAGTTATTCCCATGACGTCCCTTCCTGGACTCGTTACACGCCTTTTCAAGGGCCCGGGTACATCCACTTCGCAAGGCAGCAATGCCTCCGCTAGCGTTGTTGTCCACGACCACTACGGAGACGATGTACCCTCACATCCTGGTCAGGGCTGGACTCGATTTGTGTGTGTCTCGGATACCCACTCCAAGACGTTCGCTGTACCTGCTGGCGATGTCTTGATTCACGCCGGCGACCTTAGCAGTTGGGGCAGCGTGAAACAGCTCAAGGTGACGGTGGACTGGTTGCTGTCCTTACCTCATCCCGTGAAAATGTGGGTGCCCAGTTTCTTCTAACCTGTCTGACGTGGCATGCTCAAAGTTGCGTGGCATGTAGTGTCATCGCTGGGAACCATGACGTTGAGTGACAGGTATTTTTCAGACGTGCGCCGCCGACTAAAGTAGATCCCGTACCACAGCTATGTCTAGACGAGGGTAGCGTGAACTCGGGGGGACTACTATATTCGAGCGTCAGCAAAGAGGTGAGTCTATAGTATCCTTTCAAAGACGGTGTGACTTAGGTGTCGTTAGGATGTGGTCAAGGCGCGTTCTATGCTGCAGAGTCGGACTGCACGCGCTGCGGGCTTGTATTATCTAGAGCATGAGTCGATGGAGTTGAAGACAGGTGACAAAGTATGGAAGATTTATGGCTCTCCCGTACGTCCTCACGTCCGTACGTCCAGACGTCAGCACCTAACGTCACACAGGCTGCCCCGCGATTTATGCCAGGGTCCTTTCAATACGAGACTGACGTAGAAGCACAGGGTGAGATGGCCCGACCCCTTTCGGCTGCACTCATCGCGGAAGACTGATGATTGATTTCAAGCGATATATGGACGTATACCACGAGATACGGAGATCCTTTTGACACACACGCCAGCATATGGGGTGTTAGACGTGGCTCGGAGAGGGGTGCACGCAGGGTGTAAAACATTGTCTGCCACCTTGGGTGAACTCAAGCAATGCAAGCTGCACGTATTCGGGCACATTCATGAGGCACATGGTGGACTTATTCACCCAGACGGGGGGCGTGTGTCGGTGAATGCGGCGATGGCAGATGGATACGGACAAGCTGTCATAGTAGATCTCAAGATTACATAATAATATCAGACGCGCTTTTCTGTTTTGTTTTGCCACCGACGCGCCTGCGCGCCTGGGACTCATCTCGTCACTTTCAACTCAACCTCACGGCTCAGACGCTCTTTGCTCACATCATGGCAGTAGAACTGAACAAGGAGCTCATAAACTCCCGGATGAAGATTATTTATGACTCATGGACTGTATGTCATCACTACATTTCCCTATTTGTGACAACTCATGAATATCCATCAGAAAGCTGGCAAAAACGATGAGTATAGCACCATAGCCGACGTTGATGCTATATTCCTTGCCGCCGGAGAGGATGAACCCGTTAGGAAAGGGACGGCGTTCCAGGTCCGTCTCCGCTTCTCTTACTTGCCTCCTGCTGACCTTGCTCTTGTTTCGTTTCATAGACATGGCTCCTTGGATACGAGTTCCCCTCCACATTCCTTTTGTTCCAGAAAGACAAGTTATCTATCCTCTGCTCTGCGACAAAAGGTGCCGCACTCATCTCATGAGCGGCCCGGGACATTCTGACTCCTTCTTCAGCAAGGATACTCGAACAGCTCCAAAAGCATAGGACCATCGTCCCCGTAGAAATTTACACTCTAGCGAAGTCCAAAGAACCCCCAAGCGATGCACTTCCTCGTTTTTTGAGTGTATTCACCTCCAATCAACGTATCGGGAGCCTGAGTAAAGAAACCTACGCGGGCAAGCTCATTGATGAATGGAACAACGCCTTGGCGGCCTCGGAAAAGAAGCCTGAGGTGGTAGATATCGCTTCTGCTATCTCCACCTTCATGTCTGTTAAAGATGACGAGGAACTGGTACGTCGTTCGATCAACATCAACACTTTATTTGGTAGTGACGTCCACTCTGGAATGAAGAAAGTGACGAGAACCGCCGCTAACCTGACGGTCACACTGTTGACACACTATGTGGCTGTCAAGCTCGAGACCATCCTTGACCGAGAAACGAAAATCTCCCATGACCAGTTTGCCACTCAGATCGAAGCTAGGTTGGGCTCAGGTGAAGGGGAGAGTGCGAAGGGTCCTGATATGAAAGTTTGGGGAAAGGGGCGAGGAATTAACGACGTAGGTGGCACGAAACGTTTCACCCCTACTTTATGCCTACTTTCCCGCAGGTCGATTGGTTATCGACGGAATTTTGCTATTCCCCTATAATCCAGTCTCGCTCGTCTACTGGTGGCTATGACCTGAAGCCTACCGCTGAATCAAGTTCCGATGACATGTCTCACAAGGGCGTATTCTTAGTCTCTCTCGGGATGCGTTATAAGGGTTATTGCGCCAATCTCGGTCGAACCTTTATCGTAGACCCCGACAAAGTTGGTTTTCCGATGCATTTTGTCTTGTGTGGGTCTCAACTCTTCTACAGGAGCAAGAGTCGGTCTATAATTTGCTGCTAAATCTCCAAACAGAGATTTTGCAGAGGATGAAGGACGGTGCCGTGGCTAGAGATCTGTATCAGCACGCGTTGTCCTACGTCAAGAAGCACAAACCCGACCTTGAAAAACACTTTGTGAAGAACATTGGCTTTGGCGTGAGTCACATATCATGGTGCCGTGACGATTCATAACACACCAGCAACAGACGGGGATGGAGTTCCGTGATTCGACCTATCTTCTTTCGCCCAAGAACGGCCGACAATTGAAAGCAAATATGGTTTTCTGTCTCTCCCTGGGTTTCCAAGATCTCGAAGACCAGGACCATAAGCGGTATATTACCATACCACGGTCGTGGAATGCGCTAATGCCCCCACAGATATGCTTTGCAAATCAATGACACCGTGAAAGTTGGCCAAGACAAAGGTATTTGCATAACAGAAGGTGTCAAATCGACAAAGGAGACACTCTTCTACCTCACTCGCGAGGACTCTGAGGAAGAAAAGGTCGCTCACAAACCGCCGCCAAAAACCAATGGCAATGCTTCGCCGGTGAAAAACAAGACTGCCGGTGGCAAAGTGCTACGGAACAAGACTCGCAGCGCAGCTCAAGAAGAGGCGATGCAGTCGACAGGTGCAAAGATTGCTGAGCATCAGAAGGAACTTCACCGTCAATTGCAAGATCAAGGATTAGCTAGGTATTCGGAGGAGGGTGACGGCGCAAACGGCAAGGAAGGGAAATCGTGGAAGAAGTTCCAGAGTTACAAAGGTGAAGCGGGTCTGCCTAGAGAAGTCGAAACGTTGCGAGTAAGCCAATATTATTCTCCTGGTGGTTTGTGCTCACTCCTACTTCAGATCTTCGTGGACCGCAAAGCACAGACGGTGATTCTGCCCATCCATGGCTTCGCAGTTCCGTTCCACATCAACACGATAAAGAATGTTAGCAAAAATGACGAAGGTGACCTTACCTATCTTCGGGTCAACTTCCAGACACCGGGTCAGCTTGCTGGAAAGAAGGAGGATACGGTTCGTCGATCGTATGACCAGATAGTTCATTTACTTACCCGTCGCCAGCCCTTCGAAGATCCAGACGCGACTTTTATCCGTTCCGTCACATACAGGTCTACTGATGGCCATCGGTTTGACACCCTCAGCAGGCAGATCACCGACCTGAAAAAGGAAGTGAACAAGCGGGAACAACAAAAGAAGGAACTCGCAGATGTCATCGAACAAGATGTTTTGGTGGAAATGAGGGGCCGGAGACCCCATAAACTCCCTGAAGTTTTTGTACGACCCGCCCCCGATGGCAAGCGCCTACCCGGAGAGGTGGAGATCCACCAGAATGGGCTTCGATACCAAGCCCCCTTGGGAACGCAGAAGATCGGTGAGTTAGCTAATTCAATAGACGGTCTCGTCTGACATGCGTGCCCAAGACATCCTGTTCAGCAATATTAAGCACCTATTCTTCCAGCCCTGCGACCACGAACTCCTGGTGATCCTCCACATACATCTGAAGGCCCCAATCATGATCGGCAAAAAGAAAACTTACGTACGGCTCCTTTTCTCCACCTTCGTAAATTTTACCTTTGAACACTTCATTTGGTCAGGATTTGCAATTCTTCCGAGAAGCCTCGGACGTTCAGTTCGACGAAACCGGTAACCGCAAGCGCAAGTACCGATACGGCGACGAAGACGAAATTGAGATGGAGCAACAAGAACGAAAGCGGCGCCAGATGCTCAATAAGGAGTTCAGAGCCTTCTCGGAGAAGATCGCGGAGGCAGCCGTTAGTTCCGTGCGCGTCTCTCTCGTTACGACCCATCCCTTGATTGTTACTCACGATTCCTTAGACTGGTGACGCGCTAGAGCCCGATATCCCGTTCCGGGAATTATCATTCGAGGGCGTCCCCTTCCGGACCAATGTTCGCCTACAGCCCACGACCGAATGTCTGGTCCATTTATCCGATCCGCCATTTTTGGTGGTTACCCTGGGAGATATCGAGGTTGCATCTTTGGAGCGCGTGCAATTTGGTCTGAAGCAGTTCGATCTTGTCTTCGTCTTCAAGGATTTCACGAAAGCCCCACTGCACGTCAATTCCATACCGAGCCTCCAACTCGATGATGTGAAGAACTGGTTGGAGTATGTTTACTATACCCACCACTGGGATGAATTGCTGATCGTCTGCAGCTCTGTCGACATACCGATCGCAGAGGGTCCCGTTAACTTGAACTGGGGACCCATCATGAAGACAATCAATGACAGTCCTTATGAATTCTTCCGAGGTGGAGGTTGGACGTTCTTAGGTGGCACCGGCGACGAGGTGCAGTCTCTTTTAATGTCCAACCCCATCCATTCCCGACTCAATCTCCTTCAGAGCGAACAGGACGAAGAGTCTGAGACCGAATCTGAGTTCAAAGCAGAATCTGTGCAGTCCTCTATCAAGTCGAGCTCTAGTGATGCTGGGAGTGATTTCGATGCTTCCAATGCTAGTGAAGACGAAGGCAGCGGCTCCGACTTTGACGACGAGAGCGAAGGTAAAGTGCTCCCCTAGCTGCGGTATTGGCTATGAATCTGACTGGGAAACGTTCAGGGGAGGATTGGGATGAGCTCGAAAGAAAGGCTGCGAAGTGTAAGGCACACTTGATCTTCCATGGGCATGAACCAGAACTAATTAGCACTACAGCGGACAAGAAGCGGGGAGACGGTGGCCCAAAGGGTGACGAGTCTGATGACTCTGATCGGCCCAAGAAAAAAGCACCAGCCAAATCGAAACCCAAGGCCTCAGCGAATGGCAAAGGCAAGCGCTGAGAGCCGAACCCCATCCCTTTATCACACCTCCTGGCTATGTTCAGTCCCTTCGTTTTGTATACAGTAGTGCATTTCAATCTAAAAAGAACCTTTTTTTGATGACGTATGGACGATGGACCTTGTGAGTTTGAAGGCGGAGTCGATTCCGCAAGGGGGGAAGGGATAGGGAGTGGCCAAGGGCCACGAGAACGAGAAGAGCGAAACAAGACTAAGCGATGACGAGACAGCAAGAACTTAGTCGAGGCAGTGGGGCTTGCCTTTCGAGTAGGCTTTACTTCCGAGGCAATCACACTAAATGAGCGTGACGTCCAGTGCTGGGTATTAGACTAGAGAGCCAGGTTTATTATACAGGAAAATATGAGTAGTTGCGCATAGCACTGTGTAAGTAGGGGAAGTTAGGTGAGGAAAAAATGAGCAGACAGGGGATAAACGACAAAGGAAAAGAAGTGATGACGACAGCCGAAATGTAACAAAGGGTCGATTGGAGGGAGGAGGGCGCGGTATTCAGGCCAAACCGCTGTGCTAGCCCAACGGTGGTAAGCTGGGACCACAACGTGATGCGAAACTCGATGCCATTACTGCTCTTTTTTGGAGTCCTCTCCTGACGCCCCATTAAGTTTCCACTCCCGCCAAATGAGAACGCCTGACATCGCAGCACCGGGACCTACGACCATAGTCGCGATCACATTCCACAGGGCGATTGCGGCGGCCTGTCTGACATTGCTAGCGAACCAGAGCGCCCCGATCAAGCCCGAGACCATTGTGAACACATAATCCCATTGCAAAAATACGTGAGTGGCCAGTTGAAGGCTTGTCGTTGTGGGGTCGGGGGGTGAGATGGGCGGGATGTAGAGACTTTTGAGCAATACGAGGTTGTCCCTTGCTGGCCAAATGACGGAAACGTGGGATATCGCAGAGGATATGAAGGTAAAGATGAACGTTGCTTGTACGGTCCAGTAGCCCGACGTGTGGAAACGCGAGGAGGGGCGGATGAAGAGATGTCCCCTTTGCGCCAACCACATCCAAAATGGGAAAAAGTTCCAAAGAGCTGTCACGATGGGATCCTGTAGGGTCACCAAGAGGGCGGTCGGCACGGCAAAGCCAATCAAAATGGCGAAGAGGGTGGCTTCGGCGTTAGCCTGATCAATCCTAGCCGCAGCAGGTGACATGCGGGTATGTCCTGAGAGAATGAACGCCAGCCAAAAGAGAGGGAAACAGACTCCCGCGCCTTGAGTCTGGTAAAACAGGCCCATGGTCGCAGGGAACGCCAAGAATACTGAACGTCCGCTCCGGGTCGACTCGACAAAAGTCAGCGCCACAAACGCCGACAACGAAGCCAGGAAATCCGCGGAAAAGGGAATGTATTCCGAGTCGAAGTTGGACTGAAAGAATGCAACGATAACGCAGAGCAAACTGTCAACAGGGCCTAGTCCAGTATAGCGTATGTTGTACGGCCCTGGGTTGGGTGGACATTGCGCAAGAAGGAAAGCGCCTCCCCCAGATTTGGTGATGTGGCCGATTAAAAAGTGGCGTGCCCCATACGCAAGGGCAGCAAACAAAATCGCGGGTAAGATATCTGAGGACGAAACAAAACATTCAGGGATGTCTGTTCAATTAATTTTGCGCTCGTCCACCTACCGCGGGAGACTAGAGCTGGCATTTTAACGGTCGACACGTCGTGTTGGTTGCGTGGACGTGCGTTGGATACGACGTAGTAGCCGATCTGAGTCGATCTCGCTGCCCATAAAAGCTCAGAAAACTATCACGTGGTCGAGTCTAATTGTCATAATAATAAATTTTCGGGAACTTATTAGAAGTTATCGATTGAGATGCACCCGGAAACTACTATAGACCGCTGTGCATGAAGGACGAGTACATGTAGAGATCTTCCTCGCCCCAAGCTTCCTACCGATGCAACTCTTCTCATCGCTCTCTCAGGATAGCCTTCAGAGGTGCCACCAAATCGCGTTTTACACCCGTAAACGTCCTCTTTGACACGGTAGTCTCAATTCGAATGTTAGGTGGGTAATCAGATCCGGCAAGCTCCTTCTCTTTCAGGAGAACTTCCAGGAGAGGGGGTGATATTCGGGAGCTCCTTGGCAGTTCGTCATAGATCTTCGGTGGAGGGTGACTGTGTTCAGGTGGAGCAATTGCCGAGCGAGGCAACACGCGAACAAGACGCGGGAGAGAAGGACGCATTTTGAGAGACTACTAGGAAGTCAGTGTCGGTGCATTCAAAGTCAATGACAGTGGGCACGCACCTCGCGACTCTCAGTGAGTGGTGGTGCCGTGTGAGTTGTTACGCGTTGCGTTACAGTATGTGACAGACGCGTAAAGAGTCGCGACGCGTTGAGTTTCGTCCAATCTCCAGACTGGGTTTCATAATGCAAAGGCGCTTGATCACCGGAAAACGCAAAGTTGCTGAAGCTGAAGTTCCAAGCGTCGGCACGTCTCGAGGGAAAAAATCGAAGACGAGCAAGAATCACCCAGAAACTGGAAAGCCGTCAGCAGCTCAGGGGAATTCCAAGTCTAACTCACAAGACGATTCTAAATGGCCCGACTATTTCAAGGAGGTGAGCATCTGTAAAGACGACGACTGCTTTGGACTTAATTCTAGAAAATCCTTCAGTTGTTCAAGGTGTGTCCCCGAGTTTATGTTACGGGTGGCCCTTCAATTCACTCATCTGCTGTCTCAAGATATTCAAGGTCTGTTCTGACAACAGTGCTCTGAACTTGAATCGATTTCGTGCCTCAGGCTTTAAATACGGTATTAGCCTTTTGTACTTCCAGGAAACAGTTCGCTACCTCGTTCGATTCTCTCCGTGCTTCTGTTGAGGGCCTACTCAAACGGCTAGTATCATTCCCGACTTGACTTGGGTCTCTTTCTCACCCTGCTTCCGTTTCCAGCCAACTCGAGCTAGCGAGGGTTGCGGAGATAAAGTATTATCAACCACGAGTGTGCCATGCTGAATTCGCGTTCATTATATTT
>JAKEYF010000460.1:0-40334 GCA_021527775.1 Lactarius sanguifluus | reverse complement strand
GAGAGGCGCATGGAGGGTGTGGACCCAGAAGTAATGGGGGGAAGGCCAGAGCCTCCCGCCGTGGCGCCTGCAGCCGCACCAGTGGTGGCAGCACCGGTGGGTGAGGCAGCGCGAGAAGAGTGTGCAGAAGACATGGGGATGATTTATCTATCGCCGAGGAGCAGTCAGCGATAGTGCTTCATAACAGTTGCAGGATGTAAAGTGGGTAGCTACTCCTGTCTGTGATTCTGTAAGGCCAGAACGCTAACGCGTCCTGCCTCCACTAACATGCCAGTGTTACAAGGGCTACGCCCAGGGTGGAAGCCTCTTCGCGTACTAGGAGCCGGCTGCCAGCCAGGATGTGTCTAAGACACGGCTCACTAGAGTGCACCAGAGGGGATAGTGGAATGGTCTTTCAGAGCCCAAGGCTGTCTACCTCAGCCTTCTCGGCCTGTTGGTTGCCTCATCGCCCGAAGGCTTTACTGCATCCTTTCCCATTGCCGCTACAAGGCAGGTATCTGGTTGCAGAACACCATAAGGTGAACACCCCCCAGAGTCTGAACCAGGTTTTACACTCCCATGGTGAGGAGATCCTGCGCCCAGTGTGGAGCACCAGAGACAGCTGGCGCTAAGCTCCACAATACACAGCCCAGTGGGCCATGCACACCTGGATATGGATTAAGGGGCTACCAGATCCAATCTCCTTGCGCATAGCGCAGGGGCTAGGAATACAGTAGGGGTGAAAGTAGGACTACTGGGCAGTGTATAGTAGTGGAGGGGCCTCACCAACTGGCACCTGACGCCTCAGGGCACAGTGGCTTGGGCAAGGAGGGTGAGTCCCCAGACAGACCTCAGCCTGGTGTGTGATCCTAGGAACACAGTGACCAGCCAAGTGGAGTGGCTTGGGCACCAGGGCCCATAACCTGATGAACAGTACACATGTAGGACATACTCACAGTGACAAAGTAGACTGTGGTGAGATATGAGGGTGGTACTGGAAGCAGCAACAGAGTGATCAAGCAAGTGAAGCAGATGTGGAGTCTGGCACACAACAGATGAGAACTGGTGTTATTACAAGAGAGGAGACATACCTGGCACACAACAGATGAGAACTGGTGTGGTGCCAGAGCGTACAGGGTACTCTACTTATACTATACAGGGGTGTGACACTAGTACAACACAGGTAACATAGAGTCACAGAATACAAGGAGCGTTGTTCTACAGAGGGACACAAAGGAGTGTGCAGAAGTAGAACAAGGGCGTAAAGAACAATGAAAGGCTAGACTATGATATCATAGTGACATCACAATAAAGATAGAACAAAGGGAATGAGTACAAGGACGAAATACAATAGGAGTCCAGAGGAGTCCATGATGTCATTGTACAGTGATGTCATAGATAAGAAAGTCCGAGATTGTAAAGATCATACTAATCTAATCTACATAAGTCCAATATATCTTATCTAAAGCAGTCCGTTATCTGCGTGTCTATTGAGCCGCTAAGTGCGCACAGGTCACTTATCAACAGTGTGCTCACCGTATGTCCAACTCACATGTGATCTTCTGCACATGGTGCTTGTTCCCAGCTCTCTAGCAGGCGTTTGAGCACTGCTGTGGCTCTGCAGACTTCTCTGTCCCATCATGGGTCATCTTGTGCATACTTCTGGTTGTTGCGTGGGTCCCGTCCTGGCTGCACCATGACATTACCCTCTCTTCTAGACACATGCCCACAGGTGTCAGGGCATTGTATGGTGGTTTGGCATGCACGAACTGGACTTAGCTTGTTAGGGGCTTTCCCCTTCTCTCTCTCTGGGCATTGAACCGCCCTATGGCCGATCTTGAGGCATCGGTAACACTGTACCGGTTCGCGTGCGCGTATTCTTCCTGCGCTCATGTCCATGGCTTCTCTGGCTGGTACTGGGGGTGGTGCAAAGGCTGCGTGCTGCTCAGCGACTAGAACTTCACCTCACGCCTGTGTCACTTGCTGCTGCCAGGGTGTAGTGGCCACTGGTGCCGCGTATTGTTCTTGCACCTCGGCAGGCGGTGCGGGGTGTCGTAGTTGGTAATTGACTACCCTCTCTTCTGGCTGAGGGTTGGGGCGCTCAAAAGCAGCCTCTGTGTATAGTCGGTCAGCATCCCAGGGAATGGGCGCGTCTTCTGCATACTCCACATATTGGTCAGGGTCTGCGTAATCGTCCACCAGACTCCAGGGGTCTACATATTCGTCCACCTCATCAGGCGCATCGTATTCTTCTATGTAGGCGGATGGGTACTTAGCTTGTTTCCCCATGTCCTCCAGGGTCTGATATACCCCCTCATATACATGGTCCCACTCTGCATCGTAATCATAGTCCATACACTCTTGAATTGTGACAGGATGGTGCTCTAGGTATTCTAAGGCCTCCTCAGGCACGTCTTCGTCGTCAGTTTTGTTGGTGTGCTTGGTCGTGGCATAATACTCATCTATGTCATTGTATTCTTCCTCCGCCTTGGCAGGCACACCCTTGTACTCGCTGACCAGGTCCAAGTACCAGTCCTCTCTGTATGGCTTGTAGACTTCGCATGGTTCCAGCGTCGGCTTGTTGTGCCCCGTGTCTTCTTCTTGAGACAAGGCTGCTTCCGTGTGCCTCTCATATTCTTCTCTCATGTCGGCACGCAGGTCTTCTGTAAGGGCGAGGTACCATTCCTCCCCATAGGGCTCGTACTCTTTGTTGAGCGCAGAACTAACAAGTGAGGAGAGGATAGCAAAAAGCTAATAGACAAGTTAACTTCAGAGGTGAAGGGAACTCTGTTACAACTGCATACCTAATAGACAAGTTACTATGGAACGTCTATGAGCAAAGGTAATAAGAGAAGTAAAGAGGAAGGGACTTACACTTCAGAGGTGAAGGGAACTCTGAAGTGTTGTAGTGTAAACAGCAGTCCTTATATACAGGACGCTTAGCTAAGAATGGTCTGTGCGCACTGGTGACCCAAACACAATACATGTGGTCTGTGTGCCAGAGGGAGAAATGCCATTGGAGGGCAGAGAACAATAGCTGCCTAAAGCAGACAATACCAGTATCTTAACTATAAAGAACAATAAGAGCCATATATGACTCTGACAATAAGGATAAACAAAAGTGGTCCGTACAGGTCCAGAGTGTCCAAAACAGTCCATAAGGGACAGATACCGTATTTAGTATATGGGCTGACACAATCAGATCCCACGAGACATGTGACTTATGCAGTCATGTCTCAACATCCCTCCATGATTGGGGCAGTCCTTGATGTGTAATCAGAGGTGTGTTAAAGTTGGAGCTCAGGAGTATAGATCCTTGACTTTTGTATGTAAGATGATAATCTTTTGAAGAGCTGTAATTTGTAGGCTCTCTAAGTCAAGATCCAACTCCTTCAGGGCTCTAAGAAGGGCTTTTCGTCACTATGTAAAAGACCCAAAGGAAGTCTGCAAAAGCTTTGTTTGTCTTTACAGTAACTCGACATCTTTGAAGCCTCTTCTGTTAAACCTCTTGAAGATCAGAGAACATGATGTGCTTGTTACAGGACAATGTGACATCCTTGTTGATAAACCAAGGATTGATGACCATTGACTGTATTCTCAGCATGATGTTCCTGAGGCTTCATTTTACACCATTCCTAGATCAATGACCATTTTGTCAAAGGGTTCTCTGGGCAGTGACTTAGTTAGTCCATCTGCAACCATTTCCCCTGTGGGAGTACGTATCAGGTCTATGACCTTGTTTTCCACATACTCCCTGACTACATGGTGTTTGATTAGGATGTGCTTGGACCGTGTTCCAGTGACAGGGTTTAATGCTAAGTCTACAGCACCCTTGTTGTCACAGTGTAGGGGAATTGGGGAGGTAACCTCATACCCTAGTTCCCCTAGGAAGGTAGTGTACCACTGAGCTTGATTTGACGCCTCAGAGAGGCTCATGTACTCAGCTTCTGTGGTAGACTGGGCAATAGTCTTCTGCTTTCTGGTACACCATGAAATGGCTCCATTGGCAAGCAGGAAGACGTAGCCAGAGGTGGAGTGCTTCTCTTCTTGATCTCCCCAAGAAGAGTCACAGTAGCCATGAAGGCCTTCTCCACCTGAGCCATTCCCTCCAGCATAGCACAACGCATAGTCTTTAGTACTGTTTAGGTATGCCAGGATGTATTTGGCTAGGCGTAGATGCTGTGGTGAGGGGTTGGAAGCGAATTGGCTAAGGCGCGCAACAGTGAATGATATATCAGGTCTGCTTCCAATCTGCGCATATAGCAGAGACCCAATTATCTGTTGATACTTCTTAATCTCAGAAGTAGAGGCCTGATCGTCATATTTGATCAAGTGTGCCTCGGCACCAGAGGGAAGAGGGGTATATACTGGGTTGGAATCTAGCATTCCAAATTGCTCAACCACGTCGCAGATGTAGTCTGATTGGTTGATTTCCATTGTGTGATTTGCACGGTCTCTGGTGATGTTGACACCTAGGTAAGACTGGATTTCACCAAGATCAGTCATCTCATATCGACTTGATAGAGATGCTTTCAGATCATTGATCTTTGATAGGGAGCTCCCAAGTATAGTGATGTCATCTACATATAAGATCACGAATAGTGTGTCACCCCCCTCTTGAAGATGATACACGTATACTCCTGCATCAGAGTACATCCGTGTAAAGCCTAGGTCACAGAGGACCCCATGGAATTGCAAGTTCCATGCGTGGGAAGCCTGTTTTAGGCCATAAAGGGCCTTTTGTAACCAGCACACAAGGTGCTCAGAGCCAGCTGTGATGAAACCAACTGGTTGCTCCATATATATTTCTTCCTCCAGTTCCCCATGAAGGAATGCCAATTTGACATCCATCTGGTGAATGTGCCAGTCTTCAAGCGTAGCTAACACAAGAAGGAGTTGAAGTGACTCAAAGTGGGCAACTGGGGAGAAAGTTTCGTCAAAGTCCACCCCCTCTAGTTGGGTGAACCCTTTTGCCACTAGCCTAGCACAAAAGCGTCCATCTGCTTTCTTTTTAAACACCCATTTACACTTCACCACCTTCCTATTAGCAGGAAGGGGTTCAAGTCTCCAGACATCAAGCTTACTGAGAGCATCGAGTTCATGCTCACATGCTTCAAGCCAATCAGTAGCTTGGTCAGACTCCATGGCCTGCTTATACATTTGAGGTTCCTTGTAGCCAGGAACCTCAGCAGCATTTAGCAAGTCCATCATTCCCAGCCTGCTACTACCCTGCATGAATTCATTGTCCTCCTCTTGTAGATAGCGAGGATTTGTGAATCATACCCTTGTGCTCCACCTGGGACGAATAGGCGAAGTGACCTGAGTGTTCCTTGGAGATCTAGGGGTTTCCCTAGGAGGAGACACTTCCCAATTAAAGTTCGGGGCAGGTATAGGTGCGGAGACTACCGGAGGCCTAGTGGAACGGGTGCGGGGGCGTGCAGGAGTAGTTGGTAGTGGGGCTTGGGAAGGGGGAGTGTGATATATTGTCTGGTCTGCTGGAGCAGGTGTGGTGTTGGGGGGTGTGAGAGGGGTGCTAGGCTGTTGAGTTGCTGCAGGTACCACTGGTGGTAATATGAAGACTGGTGTAGTCTGTGGTACTGCAGGGGCAACAGCTGGTGTAGGCAGGCCAGGCACTACAAAGAAAATCTCACCACCATCGGTTCCCCTTGAAGGTTCACCGGAGGAGGGAGATGGAATGGGTGGTGTGGAGTGATGGGCCGAGTCACTCAGGGATGAGAAAGTGTCTTCATCAAATGTAACATCTCGTGAAGAGATGAAGCACCGGCTATGTCTATCCCAGAGTTTGTAACCCTTTGATAGGGGCTCATAGCCCACAAACACGGCTTCCTTTGACTTAGGATCTAGTTTGCGCCAGTTGTGTTCAGGTACATGATAGTAGGCTTTGCAGCCAAATACTCTAAAGTAAGAGACATCTGGGACTGTACCATCCCAGAGCTCTAGCGGAGTCTTCCACTGATTAGAACAAGTGGGAGTGCGGTTGTATATATGCACAGCAGTGTGAACTGCTTGTTCCCAAAAGCCAAGGCTAAGGCCTGCATGATGAAGCATGCTAGTGCCTTTTTCCATAACTGTGTGGTTAAAACGCTCAGCTCTCCCGTTCTGTTGTGGAGAATAGGGCATGGTAAGCATATGCTCGATTCCTGCTTCCTCAAGTATGTGCTTTAAGTCGTTGTTAACATACTCACCACCACGGTCCGAGTGTAAGGATTTGATGGGCTTATTTAGTTGTTTTTCAGCCCACGCCTTATAGTGTAAGAAGGCATCCTTAAACTGGTCCTTTGATTTCATGAAAGATGATTACTGCAGCTTTGGAGTAGTCATCTATGAACGTGGCGAAGTATTTGTTGCCCTGAATAGAGTTGCTCTGCATGGGGCCAACAAGATCACTGTGCACAACTTCAAGGAGTTCCTTGGCACGTTTGGAGGAAGGTGGGAAGGGTAGACGGGTAGATTTGCCAACTTCACAGCCATGGCAAAGCCCATCTTCCACAGGGGAATCATTAATTTTGAGTCCTTTTACAGACTCTTGAGCATATCTTTTTAGTGCATCTTTAGACATATGTCCCATGCACTGATGCCAGACATCAAGGCTAGCAGATGCAGGTGCTCGGACTGAATTTATGTAGTGTCCATCTAGCCAGTAAAGGCCAGAAGCCTTGTGTCCTTCCGCAATGGTTTCCCCATTGTGCCTAATGGCAAAAGATGTAGCATCAAAACTAACTAGCACCCTTTTCTGCTAGGGCGCTGGTGGACAGTATACATGAGTGCATTTTAGGGAGGTGGAGCACATTTGATATTTTGAGGTTGAAGCCTCGATTGGTGTGGATAGTAATAGTACCCGTGCCAACACTCTTGAGTAGAGAGTTGTCACCAAGGAGGACTTCAACACCTTTGTGAGAAGTATAGGTGTCATAGTCCTCAATATGTGGGGTAAAATGTGCTGAGGCTCCACTGTCCATCATCCATCTTGATGCTATTTGAGTGTGGTTTGCACTCATCATGTAAAGGGAAACCTGAGGTACCTCATGTACCTCCTCTATTTTGCCAGAGCCATTGACTATAGTAAATAATCGGCTCTTTGGTACAGGTATGCTATTGGCCGCAGCAAACCTGTTTGCCAGAATGGAGTCTGGCGCCTCAGATATAGTATTCTGAGCAGCTTTCCCTCGCTGCCCAGCCCTCCCTTTCTTTGCATTCTCCTGGTCCTGTTTGAGTTTATAGCAGTCTGGCTTTTTATGGCCAGCCCACTTGCAGTAGTGGCAGATTATGTCCAGGGACACAGAGCTGCCCAATGCCTGCGATGCACGATCATGCAGAGGCAAGTGGGATGTTTTGACGGGGGCTATCTTTGTAAAAGATGCCGGAGGACTGGAGATACGGGATTCCTCATTGATGAACCTATTGATGAGGTCCTGAGGTACGAGATTGGCAGGGGGGCCAGAGGCGAGGATGGTGCCTGCTATGGTACTGTAAGAGGGGGGTAGCACATCTAAGAGTATGAAGGACATTTGCATGTCCGAGATGGGCATCCCATTTTCTACGAGGGTGTTCCTCAAGTCTAGCATCTTCTGGAGCTGAGGTAGGAAGGGGCTACCTTCCTGAAGCTTGGTATTTGCCAAGCCCACCCACAAGTTAAAGGTGGCCATAGAGCCAACCTGACCATAGAGGTGATCCAGCTGCTGATATTTGTCATGGACACTTGGGTACAGTGCCATGGACTGGATACCAGAGAGGACCTCCGATGTCACCGATAAAAATAGGAGGCCAGTAATGACCTCTTCCTGCCTTTCCCACATGGCCATCATAGCTAGTCCTTCCTGGTTAGGACCAGTGGGTCCAGCTGGGACAGTGGGGTGCTGGGGGATGGGGCCCACATCTGAATGGGTGAGGTGGCGCCTGCACCCATTCATCAGCATAAGGGAGGAGAACGTGGATGACCATGTCTGCCAATTGGTACCATCCAACTTGGCAAGGGTGACGGACGGAGGGAAAACAAGGTGGAAAGACATTGAGATGTTTGTAAAATCTGGTTCCAAGGAGCAGTCAGAACCAGCCCAGATCTTGGTAAGGGAAGATAGAATCCAGCCATAGGAGCGCTATAACTCCATAACACATAAGGTGTCATGCCTCAAGTTTGTGTGACTTGGAGTTTATACTATAGTAGTGGATTCATTTGTTATGATGGCTGCCTTATACTGTAGTCTCCTGGGCCCAAATGTTATTAAGGGCAAATAGTCATGCATGACGCCATAGGTTTCAAGCAAGAATGGATCAGAGGAGCATTGTCCAGCGAAGGACACTCTGAGTCCATCTCTAGCCTAGTAGCATGAAGGCTGGGGCTATTCAAGAACTAGAGTAAAGGGTAGTACCCTAGAGAGGAGCCAACAGTGAATTCCAGAAGTGATGATAGGGATCAACTCCCATAACAATCACGACTGTCATCTGTGGAGTCTCTAGAACAGACCATTAAGGGTCTTGGTACTAAGTAACTAGAGTAGTGATACATGCCATGCAGCGAATCCTGCACAATGGGAGTGAATGCTTCTCCTGGAAGAGGTCTACTCATAGCTACTATGTAAATACCATTATAGTATAGTAGCGTCTCCTAGTTGTGTCAGAGGGAAGGACTTCTGGGTTTGACTATTAACCAGGCCTTCACACCCCTTAAAGTGACCCAGGTATTAACCGAGTATCACCCAACCATTTGAGAGGCATATAGCCACAAGGGTCTTCCCCTCTTGGCCTATGAAAGCACTTCCAGACAAAAACTGGGTAATGAAAGATATAGTAGGAGTAGTGTGCACAGAGGAATTTGAGGTTCCAGTAGGACCTCTCATGAGAACCTCCTTAAGAGGCTAGCCAAAATGGCACATGACATAGTCATGGTGGATGAGAAAGGATGTGTCAAAGAAATGATAGAGGATGCTCACAGAAAGTGGTGTGGATGACAAAAAATGATGTGGTCGGCTGAGAGAGCAAGATGACACAAGTAGATCTGTTGTAAAGAATGTGAGTTAGTTATTAGGCGTCAGGGCCCATAACCTGTTGAGCGCAGAACTAACAAGTGAGGAGAGGATAGCAAAAAGCTAATAGACAAGTTAACTTCAGAGGTGAAGGGAACTCTGTTACAACTGCATACCTAATAGACAAGTTACTATGGAACGTCTATGAGCAAAGGTAATAAGAGAAGTAAAGAGGAAGGGACTTACACTTCAGAGGTGAAGGGAACTCTGAAGTGTTGTAGTGTAAACAGCAGTCCTTATATACAGGACGCTTAGCTAAGAATGGTCTGTGCGCACTGGTGACCCAAACACAATACATGTGGTCTGTGCGCCAGAGGGAGAAATGCCATTGGAGGGCAGAGAACAATAGCTGCCTAAAGCAGACAATACTGGTATCTTAACTATAAAGAACAATAAGAGCCATATATGACTCTGACAATAAGGATAAACAAAAGTGGTCCGTACAGGTCCAGAGTGTCCAAAACAGTCCATAAGGGACAGATACCGTATTTAGTATATGGGCTGACACAATCAGATCCCACAAGACATGTGACTTATGCAGTCACGTCTCAACACTCTTCGTGTGGCTCTGGCGGCAATACGTCGTGCCAATCTTTGCCAAACAGTACTTCTTGCAGCCATTCATATTCTTGTAGTCAGGTTGTCACGGCGTCCAGTCATACATCATCTTGTGGCCAAGCTTCAGACTGCCAGTCCCACCAGGGGTCCATCGGTGTGTTGGGTGAGTCTCAAACAGGGATGTCAGCTTTATATAGTCCCTCGGTTTCTTGATCGAAAGTCCAGTAGCTCCCGTAGTCATTCCAGACAAGAGGTGTTCCATACCAATCATAGCCGTACTCTTCCAGCGGCTGTCCCCAAGCGTCGTACTCCATAGGGTACCCGTAGTTGTTGTAGATATCCTCATATTCTTCTCCATTTGCCTCGGCAGGCAGCATCCTATGTGGCGTATCTTCCGTGTATGACCGTGAGGGTATTGCTGAAGTGGACGCATACGTATGACTCAGCTTATCACGTGCATTGTCCACTGTGTGGTCCAAGCATTTCTTCAAAGTATCCAACTGGTTGTTCATTAACTTGCGTGGCATTGCGTCTCATTTCGTGTACATGGGAAAATCTATAAATCAGCAGTGAAGAGGCAAGAATAGCTTTGATATAATGTTACGTTCCTTCCGGACGTCTGCTGCCAATCACGTGGCCGTTGCCGGTTCACTGCATCCAAGTGGCGTTGCTGAGCCAAAGGACCAAGATAACGTCAAAAGTGATAAGATAAAGAAGTTGGCGATGACCAAGCACAACTTATAGTGGAACGCGTAGTGGCAATAACTCCAGTGCACTAGCAGGAAGGACAAAGGAGGGGACGAGACAATGAGGGATCAAGCTTTATACACTCTGTGCCCTAAGACCAACTCCGGCAAAGGGGAAGGTATTACACAAGATATCAAAGCTAAGGACTATAACGCGTCCAAAGCCCTCTACTTATACTACAAGGGGGAGCTTTCAAGCTCAGCCCGAATCCGAAACCCTAATACACCTATCCAATGGCACAAGGCCCTCGATTCGCATCAGTCATCCACATCGAAATCCACCAATGGCGTAAGGCCCTCTTGGCATGAGTCAGAGATAACACACCACAAGTCATAGATCCAGACCGCGTCCAGGCTCAAGCTCTTCCGGACTCACATTCTAGCCTTAGCCTAGGCACAAGCTCATCTAGGCTCTTCTGGACCATTCAAGGCAGGTCACGTGCTGGGGTCACGTGACGGCCAATACATCGGACCTAATTCCATGCCTCCTGATAGTCACGTGATGGCAGGTAAGGGTCACATGTGCTCACCACGCATCCAACTCACATGTGATCTTCTGCACGTGGTGCTTGTTCCCAGCTCTCTAGCAGGCATTCAAGCACTGCTGTGGCTCCATGGACTTCTCTGTCCCATTGTGGGTTGTCTTGCGTGTACTTCTGGTTGTTGCGTGGGTCCCATCCCAGCTGCGCTGTGACTGTGTGTGTGTGTGAGGAAGGAGGAGGAAGGGGAAGGCAATCAATGGGAAACAATAGAGGTGCAATGCCATGTGAATGTGAGACAGAAATGGTAGCTGAGCCATGCAATGCTGGACTGAGATCAAAAACACACAATTTTGGGCCCAGCACCTGAGCTATCCTTGTAGCACCACAAGCCTCTTGTATGCCATAACAAGTATGTCAGGTGCCAGGTGGAGGTGGCAGCTATGGGCTTGTATGCAGCAAGGTGGAGGCACTGAGGCAGTGGTGAGAACCTAGAAAGGAAAACAACTGTAGTTAGCTAGGTAAAGGGGGAAAGGGAAAGAAAACTTAGTTTGAGAGTTCAGTCAACATGTTGGATGTCATTGTGTTGATGGTATGATGGTCAGTGCAACGGTCAGTTGCAATGTCTGGTCCAGTGATCAGCATACATGCATGAGAACACATTTCTGTTTATGGATAGGTGCCTGCTTACACACACCCCCCCAGTGGCCAAACAGCCTTAGCAGATTTTTGTAGTACATATGTAAAATTTTCATTCTGCACACCCCTTGGTTGCAAGTGAACAAAAAATTTAAATAAAATTTAAATAAAGAATGATGATTCTAAAGTGTTGTCTGTGAGTGGCTGTACTACAGCTAAATCCATAATGGGGGGCCCCTTTTAGTAGCCGAGCTGAGTCTGAAGAGGTTTTGATAACCATGCCGAAGTTTTTGTCTCACGAGAAATTATTTGTAGTAATTAAAAAATGAAAATTACTAATCTGCAAATAAATTTTGACACTAGTGTCATAGTTGTCCACAGCTGCATTGAGTGATTTGCTCGGGTCACCCCTGGGTATTTTGGAGCCACCCGTACCTGTGATGAGGGGTACAGGTTTTCTTGGGTTCGGGCATGGGTTTAGACAAGTCACACAGGTACGAAAACTTGTGCGGGTGTTCCGGTCATATGTGTACAGGTACACTTGCACATGATCTTATATACACAACTACAGGTACTACAGGAGAATGTGAGCTTGTCTGGGGATTGCACGTGAAGGATGACGTGGCAAGTTGAGAGGTGGAGTTGAAACAGCACCGATGGGGTGGAGTTGAGGCGGGGTGAACAGGTAGGTGGCGCAGGCGTCGAGGTGGCGGTGGGGGCTGTGTTGAGTTGGCGCTGGTGCAGGTCGAGGTGCATGGCGCCGGTGGGAGCATCATAGCGGGGTCGAGGTGCGGGGCATTCGTGAAAGTGTCGTAGGAGGGTCGGGGCAGTGGCGGCCATGTCGAGACAGGATCAAGGTAGCAGTAAGGCCATGTCGAGGTGGTGGCAACGTGGCGGGGTTGATGTGGTGGTCGTAACTGGGTCGGTAGGGTGTCGCAGCCATGTCAAGGTGGCGGGGTCAACAGGCAGCGGGTGCGGGTGTGGTGGTGCTGAGGTTGCGACGAAGTCGTTATAGTCATGGGAACAGGAGGTCCTGCCCGGTCGAAATGAGTTAGAGAAAAACAAGACGTGAAAAAAACTCATCTGAGTGGGGCCAAGTGCCACGAGATGGTGACAATGGAAATAGCGATGACGGGATGACCTGCGTACACATGCGTGAGCGACAGGTTGAGGGTTGGGAGCGGCAGGTGAGGCGGATTGAATGCTCGCATGCTGCGAGGTATAAAGGCGGTGGGAGGAGACCCTTGTGAAAGTGATGACAAGTGCAGCCACTGTCTTGTGGCCTGCATCGGTTAGAGATGAACAGGAAAAGGAAGAAAAAAGAAAAAAAGAAAAAAAAATGTAGTTTCATATTTGCGTCTTCGGGATTTGCGTGAGAGGAAGGGAGAAGGACACACGGCCTGTCTTCAGGTGCCTAGGGACTGTTTGTGAGGTGCTTGGTGCCGGTGATCCGGTTTGATGAAGGGGTGCAGAGGGGAGGAGGGGAGAGAGTGTGAGAAAGTGTATACACAAGGTGATGGGAGAAGCGATACGTATCTTTGGTTTCTCAACCAAAGAGAACGACAATGGCCAGTCTTTACCTTTGCCCCCAGTCAGCGGAATACGATATCTATTCATGTACTTACCTTTTTCTTTTTCATAGAGCAGGGAAATGAGAGCCAATGGGGCTGTGGTGAGGGCAATGACGACAGACAAAGGTGACGGAAATGGGAGAAACCGCCACACAATGGGCGATAAGTATGAAACAACTCCGACTCTTGGCTGAGTGCTGTCTCAGCATTACAGGATAACTATTTGATCCCTCAGATAACTATTTAATAACTATGTATTTGCGAGATACCAAATTCCCTGAGAATTTCAAACTATACTTAACTATGAACCCTGCACGTCAAATTTGGAGGTCAGCTGTGTGTGTAATTTGCGGAGGGGCCCCCCATTATGGATTTAGCTGTAAGATGGTTTAATTGGAAATTAAGGGGTTATTTTAATCAGTTCTATTAGTTAATATTTGCCAAATTTGTTGCTGGGATAAGTGGTGTTTTGGCGGAGTCTAAATTTACGGCCGGTTCCAAGCGGACCGGGCCATGAGATCTTTGCAAAAGGTACGCAACTCGCGCTGTCGCCGGGGCCAATCAGTGGCGTCCATCAGTCAAACCAAAGTCATTCAATCAGGCCATTCAAATGCTGCTGTAGCACCCAGAGTGAGACACGAGTGCACAAGGGATGCCCAAGAGGGGGTGCGCACCTGCTCCGGAGCGGTGGATTCAGATATGAAACTAATCAAGAGCCTAGACTAATTCAATTTGTGTAGTCCGAGTTGGCCGCTCGGGTATAGAGAAATGCGGTTTAGAGAAATGCATAATTTGAGCAAACACTCTGAATACGACCAAATACCAAGCCAAATACAGGTCCCAGGATATTGTCAGCACGAACATATGGCAAGCAGGAGTGAGCAGCCCCAAAATGGATATCGCAAAACGAATATTCAAAACTCCGCATTGCGGATCAGATAGCCGATTCAATAGCCTTACTCCCGGTATCGCTACTAAGGCTATGGATTACGTAATTATGTAATCATTCCAAAAATTACCATATTCCCGGGATTTTGGCAATTCCTGTAATCATTTTTGCCCCCTGTTGTGACTCGCTGAGTCACATGCAACTGTAGCGAATGGTCCGAGTATATTATCTTTCTCGCCACTTCCTGATGCCAGGCTTTGCCCCTTTACACCCCCAATACTTACTCTGTACTGCGCGCACCGCCCCTGCAATCTATTTGTTGGAGGTGCAAGCTCATTCAATAGCCAGAACAATACAATGCATCTCTTTGTTAATACAAACTTGAAGGATTTTCAACTGTCCTTGTGTCTTACTAGCTGTCACGGCGTGAGAAGTGGACGCTTACATACGGTGATGACTCCTGTAGTAAGTCGGATATCAGTCATGGACTCGTAGTACTAGATAGCCGCAGTCTCGGGCCGATGTGGCTGAGACGTGCCGGATTAGGCAGTTCGGATTCAAGAGGAGCTTTAAAGCTGCCTCAGAAGTATAAATACAGTTCAAAGGCGACCAAGATTCCCCATCTTGGTCTTCTTCTGACCACCATCATCTCTCCCTCGCGTGTAAACCCTTCAGTACTTGTGTGCCGACCCTGGTGCCGCCTGAAGAGGACTCCAACCCCCCCTTCTCTTACAACGACTCGCTAGTCCGGCAAAGAGGCCGTTGACTTGGTTGGAAGTGCCCAGTGACCATCGTCGTCCTGGTGTAATAAGCCGTGTCACGTGCCACCGATACTTGGCCGTGTACCTACGTCACGTCACGTCACGTGACTCAGAAGTCACCAAGTCTCGCCGAGCTAAGTCGTGAACGCCCTTGCGAAGTCCAAGTCGGACTAAACGCCAGTGGTAGCGTAACATTAAGACCAAGATCCCTTCATCGTGGCGTTCACAACTCGAGACCGTTGGACCAACTTCCAAACATACTCCCTCGAACGACGAGGAGACCGCAACGTACCGGTACAATTCCTAGGGGCCGCTAGGTGGAGAGAATTCAGAGGCGACATCGGATATTTTGTGGACTTTGCCTCGGGACCAACCCGATACCGTCCAGTTGAGTTCAACTTCGAACATCAGTGTTGGGTAGAAGTTACGTGGAACCCGATAGACAACAGGTGGGACGCAGTACGCCCAGCAGGAAGAAACTATAATTGTGATATCGACACTCGAAACCTACTAACACGAGAGCAATACGGACGTATAGACGGACAACCAGAAGAGGAACCAAGTACATCGGAACCAAGAACGCCAGCACCCTCAGAGACAAGTGAAGAAGCAGACAGCCGGACGGAAGACGAAAGCGAGAGTGAAGAAGAGGTGATCCAAAGAGCTGAGTCACTCCATATCAACGAACCAGAAACCATTCAAGTGTTGTCCCCAGCAGTAGCGGCCATGGCCACCACGACAGAAACCATCACGGAAGACCTTAGACATGTGGCCATCGACGACGAAATTCGAAGGATAGCTGAAGAAGCGGAGGCGCAATTACAACCAATAAACCCTAGTACGGGCCACCGTATGACCGCAGATGACGCCGCAATTTTCAGAGCCGTAGGACCAGACGTACCGGACCCACCTCCAGGAAGAATCAACAACCCACCGCCAGGAGCGGGAGGAAGACCACGGGAAGGCGGAAGAGACCCCCCTGGAGGAGGAGGGGGAGGAGGACCGGGACGAGGACCCCCCGGAAGAAGAGGATTCGGAGCGGGTTTCGGAGGAGGACCACCGGGCGGAGGAATACCAGTGGGAGGACCTGGAATACCAGGAGGGCCTACGCCCCGCTTGGAGGGTGAGCCCCCGTCGGTTTTCAAAGGAGACCGTGCTGAATACGAATCCTTCCTCACTCAATGGCATGGATACATGGGGTTAAACTTCGACGCCCCGGTAATGAGGAATGTGTACAAAAGATGCCTCCTTTTTCTGGGATTCATCAAGGGACCGCTAGTCAGTAACTGGACGCTCGGATTTCTCCAGTGGCTCAACAACGAGGTGAGGGGAGGAACAGATCGATATGACGAATACCTCTGGGACACACTAACGGCGGGATTCGCCGACCGTTTTTCAAACATGCTGGAACAAGAACAAGCCCAAGCCACGATGGCGAGAGGATTCAAAATGGTTGGTGATGACATCGACGCGTACGTCACCAACTTCGAACAACTAGCACGGAAAGCTAATTACCGCCTCGATGACCAACAAACCATTGACCGCTTCACTGCGGGGTTACCGGGCAAGCTCTTTACCAAAGTTTACGAAATGGACGAACCGAGGACATTCCAAGAATGGAAAGACGCGGCACTTAGGAGGCAAAAGCAATACATTCACCTACGTGCGAGGCTCAATATCACTACGAACCCCAAAGCCCAACGGCCGCAATTCGCACCGATGCCAAGGTTCGGGGGGCAACCCTGGAATGCACCCAGAAGTCAACCGTCCCGCCATGACCCCAACGCAATGGACACCTCCGCTGATCGATCACGCGCAAGACTCGCCGAAGTAGGAGACCCCAACCGCGAGCAATACCAGCCACGAACCCCGTTCATACCTAGGGGAGGACCGAATCAGGGAAGAAGAGGCGGTCAAAGGAAGGACATGAGGGAAGTCATTTGCTATAACTGCAACAACCCAGGTCACTTCTCACGCGAATGTAACCGACCCAGGAAGCAACGCCCGCAACAGTGGAGGCCTACCACAAACAGCAGAAGCGCGGAAACGGACTACTACGCACAAGAGCAACCCACGGCGCGAGTAGCAAGCACGTCCACCCCGCAGCAAGCGGCAAAAGACTGGCTCGAAGGAGTTAGAGGAGCCAGCGACGAAGTAAAGGACCTGATATTCCAAGACATGTGGAATCAGGGGGATTTTCTGGACGCCTAAACCCATCGGCCTGGGTGAGGGCAATTAATTGTAACTCTGTAATCATGACTCGCTTCCGTTCGCTTCGAATTCCAGTCTCGATTCGCACCAGTTACTCCATGGCCAACATAAAAGGGCTCGTAGATTCCGGAGCCACAGACAATTTCATAAGACCGGCGTTTGCCAAACGCATGGGACTCGGGTTACAAAGCCTAGAACGCCCAAAGAAAATATGGAATATTGATAATACGGAAAATAAAGCTGGGTCTATCACACACTTCATCGATTTGGACGTACAAACCAAAGGTCATCACAGAGTCATGCAGTTCCTAGTCACAGATATAGGAAACGAAGACCTGGTACTGGGCTATCCGTGGCTGGCCACTTATGAACCAACGATCAGCTGGACGCACGCCACCATTCATGAGGAATCCCTTCCGATAATCATCCGGTCAGTAAACCCAGCGGAAACACAATCAGTCGTAGCCAGAGCTATCACGCAAGAAGAAGCCCAGGATATCGTAGAAGAACTGGAGGAGGCCTGTCAAATACGTACTACCGCCACCGAGCTAGCCATAGCCGCTAACCAGTACACCACATCAACGGCAATTCCGGAACCATACCAACGATTTGCCAAAATCTTCAGCGAGGAAGCCTCACACCGATTCCCACCGTCCCGCTCATGGGACCACGCTATCGACTTCAAACCAGGGACGCCTGCCACTATAGACTGTAAGGTGTACCCCATGTCACAAGAAGAAGACGGCAAGCTCAAGGAATGGCTGGACGAACAACTCAAAATGGGGTATATCCGACCATCAAAATCGCCTTACGCCTTGTCCTTCTTCTTCATCAAAAAGAAAGATGGGAAACTACGACCGGTCCAAGACTATAGGAAGATCAACGCCTGCACCATAAGAAACCAGTACCCCCTCCCCCTAATGTCGGAACTCATCCACGACCTAGGCAACGGACATTATTACACAAAACTCGACGTCCGATGGGGATACAACAACATACGGATCAAGGAAGGACACGAACATCGAGCGGCGTTTAAAACCCGGTACGGACTATTTGAACCGCTAGTCATGTATTTTGGACTCACAAATTCGCCGGCAACCTTTCAAAATATGATGAATGACATCATGAGCGATACGATCACACGGCAACAAACACGAGGTACTATCATTCGCGTATATATGGACGACATAGGTATTGCCACGCACGAAACCGCCGGCCTACAAGCGCACATCGATGCGGTATGTGACGTACTCCAAGTCGCCATGGACCACGACCTCTACTTCAAACCGGAGAAATGCTTATTCCATCAACCGCGAATGGATTACCTGGGGGTAATCCTTGAAAAGGGGGTAACTCGCATGGACCCGATAAAAATTTCAGGCATCAAGGACTGGCCGAGGCCGACAAAGGTCAGGGACGTCCGCTCCTTTTTGGGCTTTTGCAATTTTTACCGACTCTTTATACGCGGTTTCGCCACGCACGCACGAGCACTCAATAAACTCACACGCAAGGACACAGAGTGGAAGTGGACGACCGACGAAGAAAAGTCTTTCCAAACCCTCAAAGCCCTTGTAACACAAGAACCAGTACTCGCGCACCCCACCCTCACCGATCAATTTGAACTAGAGGTGGACGCATCAGGATTCGCAGTCGGCGCAGTCCTACTGCAAAAGAAGACGGATGGCAAGCGCCACCCAGTAGGATATTACTCGGCCACGCTGAATGAAGCGGAGCGCAACTACGACATATACGACCTGGAGCTACTGGCGATAGTCAAGGCGTTGAGACACTGGAGACCTTTCCTAGCGGGATCGCCGCACAAAATCAAAATCTTCTCGGATCACCTAAATCTTACGCACTGGAGATCCGCACAGAAAATAAGTCGACGAGTAGCCAGGGAAGTACTAGAACTTATGGAATACGACTTCGAAATTCACCACATTAAAGGAACGAGTAATGGAAGAGCAGACGCGTTATCCAGAAGACCGGACTACGACAGAGGCGACGGAGACAATGAAGGAGTCGTGGTGCTTCCAGACAAGGTATTCACACGAACCACAGTCACCCAGTTACCGGAAAACCACGAACAAGACAAAAGCCGAATACGCCCATGGGTAGACCCTCACCAACTCAAGAAGTTCGATGGCATCTGGTACCGGCAAGGGGCAAGAGTCATCACGGGAGACGTGCAAACCATCCGCACTATCATCAAGAACCACCACGACCCGCCAATATACGGACACCCAGGCATCAAACGGACTGCCCGCATCATAGAGAGGCACTACTGGTGGCCGAAAATGATGGAACACGTGACGGAATTCGTGAAAGGATGCGCGGAGTGCCAACGCCACAAAGTCAATAACCGACCAACGAGAGCACCCCTCGTACCCATCACTCCCAAAACCGACGCTAAGCCATTCGAAGTCGTGGCACTCGACTTCATCACTAAACTACCAACGTCCCAGGGGTACGACTCGATACTAACCGTTACTGATCATGACTGCACCAAAGGATCGGTCTTTATCCCCTGCGTAGAAGAAATTACGGCCGAGGAGACGGCTGCACTGTACGTCGTTCACGTCTTTCAGAGGTACGGATTACCGGCAAAAATTATCAGCGATCGAGACCCCTGGTTCGCGTCCAAGTTCACCCGGGAACTTTGCCGAATCCTGGGAATCTACCAGAATATCTCCACGGCGTATCACCCACGCACAGACGGGCAATCCGAACGAACCAATCAATGGCTAGAGCAGTATCTCAGGTTCTGGGCCAACGAGCGTCAAGATAACTGGGCGCATTTTCTGCCAATGGCAGAGTTCGCGCACAACAGCTGGCCACACGAGGCAACAAGGAAGTCCCCTTTCGCACTCATGATGGGATACGACCCGCGCGCTGATTGGCTCGATAAGCCATCACCCATCCCACAGGTGACCACGAGACTACAACAATTCCGAGAAGCACGGAGACACGCTCAGGAACTCATCAAAAAAGCGCAACTCATGTGGGTCAAACACCGAGACACGCCCAAATACCAAACAGGTGACCTGGTGTGGCTGGAAGGAAGACACCTCCGAACCAATCAACCGACTGCCAAGCTGGCCGCGCGAAGGCACGGACCATTCAAGATTCTTCAGGTATTGTCACCTGTCAATTATCAATTAGAACTCCCGACTCAATGGAGTATCCACCCCGTATTCCATATCGATTTACTCACGCCCTACTGAGAAACGACCCTACATGGAGAAAATTTCCAGCGCCCACCTCCAGAACTGGTGGACGGAGAAGAGGAATACGAGGTCGAACGCATTCTAGACTCCAGACGGTTCGGCAGAAATCGGAAACTTCAGTACCTGGTGAAATGGAAAGGGTATCCCGACTCGGAGAATCAGTGGGTCGACAAGTCAGACATATTCGCGGATGGGGCCATAGCGGAGTTTGAAGGAAGCTCTAGGACCAGACGAACGGTTATAAATCCCAGTCATGCAGCTGAGTTTCCCCCATCTCCTCACACTGGATTCCTCTCGCCTATCCACATGTCTTCCTCGACTCAACCCGCATCGCCCATTGTCGCTCCCCATCTCAAGGGACTGATGAACAGTGCACATAGGGGACTATACTCACAGTGACAAGAGGAGACTGTGGTGAGATATAGAGGGTGACTGGAAGCAGCAACAGAGTAAACTTGCAGTGAAGCAGATGAGGGTGTCTGGCACACAACAGATGAGAACTGGTGTTATTACAAGAGAGGAGACATACCTGGCACACAACAGATGAGAACTGGTGTGGTGCCAGAGCGTACAGAGTACTCTACTTATACTATACAGAGGCGTGACACTAGTACAACACAAGTAACATAGGGTCACAGAATACAAGGAGCGTTGTTCTACAGAGGGACACAAAGGAGTGTGTAAATGGAGAACAAGGCGCAAAGAACAAGGAAGGGCTAGACTATGATATCATAGTGACATCACAATAAAGATAGAACAAAGGGAATGAGTACAAGGACGAAATACAATAGGAGTCCAGAGGAGTCCATGATGTCATTGTACAGTGATGTCATAGATAAGAAAGTTCGAGATTGTAAAGATCACAATAATCTAATCTACATAAGTCAAATATATCTTATCTAAAGCAGTCCGTTATCTGCGTGTCCATTGAGCCGCTAAGTGCGCACAGGTCATTTATCAACAGGGACCCCTCACCTACCAAGAGCTCAGCGACGCCATCGCCAACGTGGCCCCCGTCGAAGACATCGACAACCCCAACGAGCCAGAGACCTACTGGATCCTGTCCCAAGACGGACAGAAGCTCAACACCGTGCCCTATTCCGGGGCCGAGGTGCGTCGGCTTCGTGCCAATTTCGCCGACCGAAACCTCCCCGTTCCTGGACCTCTCCCGGTACGAGTCGAAGAGGAGGTCAAAGCCGAAGAAGCTCAAGTACGAGGCATGGATGGAATGGAGGGACTGGAGGACAGCGGCGACAGCTTGGCAGGACGAACAGCTCTCGAAGGCAGCGATAAGGAGAATGAGGATCCAGTGGAGGCACGAGCGGTTCACCGCGATGATGCGCGCTCAGTGTACGAGCAACCCGAGGGAGCAATGAGGGAGTGGTACCCAGCTGAGCACCCCTCTATTATCACCACCACCGACTCTGACAATCCGGCGGAAACGCCATACACCTGCGACACGACAGGACGCGCCCTCTACAAAAGTCGATTCACCGCCGAAGTCACCCCCCTCTACACCGCCACTCGTCTGCGCCACCAGCTCGGCAGCACGCGGATACCTCCGGGCGGATTCAAACACAACAGAGGAGACGACTACGTCCAGTTTCCTATCACCACCCCGCAAGGGGATACACAGCAAGCCACTTACGTCCAAGTCATTATGGGTCCGGACCCCATGGTCATCGGGCTCATCGAAGACAGCGACAAGGTGTACTCCCGCCCGCTGTACGCCGAACCCCACGTGCTCGGAGCCGGCAAACCCCACTACGAAGCAGAGGACCTGCGCCTCTTAGTCAGCGGCCATGCGGGGCAGCATCGGCTAGACCGCGCCGTCAACGAGTTGAAGGACAAGGGGCTGAAAGCTGAGTTACATCGCTATCGCGCCTACAAACACGAGGCTGAACGCATCAAGCAGCGCCTTCACGTCCTGGCCCAAGCCTTGGGAGGAGTGCAGAGTGAGCTCGCCAAAAGCAAGTTCCGATTGGAGATGGCAAACATAGTGGACCGGGTGTCTGAGACGCAAGAGGGGTGGATGTCAGGGATCGGACTGATTAGGACGCGACGTGGGCGTCGCAGCTGAAAAGGGGGTAATGTCATGGCGTGAGAAGTGGACGCTTACATACGGTGATGACTCCTGTAGTAAGTCGGATATCAGTCATGGACTCGTAGTACTAGATAGCCGCAGTCTCGGGCCGATGTGGCTGAGACGTGCCGGATTAGGCAGTTCGGATTCAAGAAGAGCTTTAAAGCTGCCTCAGAAGTATAAATACAGTTCAAAGGCGACCAAGATTCCCCATCTTGGTCTTCTTCTGACCACCATCATCTCTCCCTCGCGTGTAAACCCTTCAGTACTTGTGTGCCGACCCTGGTGCCGCCTGAAGAGGACTCCAACCCCCCCTTCTCTTACAACGACTCGCTAGTCCGGCAAAGAGGCCGTTGACTTGGTTGGAAGTGCCCAGTGACCATCGTCGTCCTGGTGTAATAAGCCGTGTCACGTGCCACCGATACTTGGCCGTGTACCTACGTCACGTCACGTCACGTGACTCAGAAGTCACCAAGTCTCGCCGAGCTAAGTCGTGAACGCCCTTGCGAAGTCCAAGTCGGACTAAACGCCAGTGGTAGCGTAACACTAGCGACAAGTGCTTGACATGTTTTTTTCTGGCACCTTGAAGTAGTATATTTGTGGCCCATCCATTGTTTCTCCCTTTCCCATACCACTCGCCCGACATCGTTCCGGAAACCCACAGTCCATCAAACTAGGGATGCAGTGGTCTTGGTACGACAGAATGGAGTCCAGTTCACAGCCCAGCACAGAGGGTCCAGTCCGGTCTGGGGTCCAATATCGCCGGGGTGCAGTACTGGTCTCGGTACTGGTGCAGTTCGGTCTGGATGGGTTTCGCACTGGGCCCGAACTTGTTGATACCCTAAACCGTCCCTGAACACTAGGAAACGGTCTATGGCGTGCGCAGGATTTGGGGGGTGTGAAGCGTCGCGAGGTATCGCGCAGGCCTCCGCGGGGCGCGAGGTGTCGTATCGGGGTCCGCGGCGATTGCGGACGCGTCTGGGTCGAAGGGCTAAAGCCGCGCGCAAGTGCGGCGACGTCAGGAGAGAGAACGGTGTCGGCTGGTCGTAGGTGGTCGGAAACGGTCGCGCACGCTTCGGCACGGCGCGAAACTTCGTATGGATGGCCGCCGGGGTCGGAAACGCGTCGGGATCGAGTTACTAAGGCCGCGCGCGAGTGCGGCACGCTGAGAACACGAGGGAGTGAGCTACACTGAGCTCAAAAGTCCGAAATCTGTGAGGGAAAGTCTCTGCTATAACCTGGGGTGTAAAGTTGTAATTACATGGGCTATATACTAAGGAAAGTAAGCTAAGGAATGGGGTGCATTAGATAAACAGGGGAAAGCTAAAACACGAAGGTAAGAGTCTGGAGTGAGAGGAGAGCCGAGCGCACAGAGAGCGCGGGAAAGCAGCGAAGCGCGTGAACGCGGCGCTTAGAGAGCGCATAAGCGCAGGGGCATGGCTGTGGAACGTATAGAGATTGTTAGAAATTGCAAAATGTGTGAATTCACCGGCCAGGGAGAGCGCTGGCGTATCATCGTGTTGTCTGTTATTGGGTTGTCGTCATTGTCATCATCACCTCTTCGTGGACCCGAGCTCAATCTTGCGTTGGCAGAGTGCCTTGATGTGTAAAGTTGGGCATTTGCATTTTCATAGATATGTCAACTGACCGTGGTCGCTCTTTTGAACCCCACCTTTCTAATTTGTACGAAGTCCAAGAGAGAGAGAATGCCAGTGCGAGATGCGAAACCATGCGATGTGTCGTTGATGAAACATTAGAGAGCCGATAGACAGGGGAAAAAGACAGATAGATACACAATCTTGAGCAATTGATTGGCAGTCTTGATCGACGACCTGGGATGAACAGATGAATATGGAAGCTGACTGAGAAAGTAAAATAACCAAACAAAAAAGACATCTTGACGAGGGTTTGCCACAAAAGGAGATCAAGTCGGTTGCACTTGAGGCCCAGCGATGAACGTCATACCACAGAGAGTAGAGAGCACAAGAACCAAACCGTCGAGGAAATAATGATATCGGAAAAATAAGAACCAACTTGATCGACGGTGATGTATGGAGCCGAGTCCGTGTGAGTTCATAGGCGGAGGGGATTCCGTGCAGGAGTAACAGAGGAGAGGGAGAGGAAGGTCGAGTCTGGAACGTTCGCGACGGCGAGAGCCGGTGCGAATGCAAACGGACCAGGCAAGGGCAAGAGCAATGAGACGAGACAAAATGAGAATGGGGAAGACAAAACCGAACGTGAGACGATGCCGTCCGAGACAGCGAGACGAGGTAATGACAAGAGTGCCCGAGCGGTGGGCCTAACTCAAATCGGGATCACGCAGAGACGAAGAGGGGAAACACGATGATAGACTGATATTTGCGAGCCGGGAACCTCGGTTTAAATACATGTGAACTATGTACAAAACGATCTGAGACTAAGTTGAAGTACAGTAAGAGATAGGGTGGTAGGAGTCAGGAGGAACGGAACGCGGAGACGATCGAGACGAGTAAGGTACGAAAGGCGAACGAGATGACACAAAGGTGCATGGGCGCGGACACGAGTCAGGCAAACAACGAACATCTAGGTAAAAGGAAGCAAAGACCGGGCATACGAAAACAAAGAAATCGAGACACGACGACGCACGACAATACGAGTCCTTCCTCCAAATCCTTATGGCGATCTCGTGATCTCTGACGGCGTCTTGAGGGTGGCTGGAGACAGCCGACGGTTGAAAGGGATGGGTGATGCGACGAAAGACAGGGAGGGGTTGACAAAGGATGGCATGATGCGCGACCTGTCTACGAGCGGCTTGCGAGCCATCTGCGAAGGGGTTGGTGTCGACGGTAGTCCATGGCGACGAGAGGCGAGGGTGAGCAAGGGTGGAAGAGACAGCGGGTGGGGAGAGTGTGAGAGAAGGAATGGAGGCGTGAAGATGGTGAAGCCATTGAGAACGCGAATCCAAAATGCCACGTGACGCCGGACCGAGACAGAAAACACGCGATTTCGGGCCCAGAGCCTGTGCTATCCCAGCGGGCCAGGCTTTTTGAAGGGAAGAAAACCCCCAATGGTGTGGAGCTCAGAACAACCGACACAACCTCAAGCTACAAGAGAATGAGAAACCAACCTCAATGAAAACATCACCCATTGCAGGGCAACCTGCACCTGGAAGATTGAAGGCCGGAATGGGTATGGTGGTCACGGTGGCGTGATAGTAGTGGAGGTCGGGGTCGGGGTTGTATGCCACATTGGAGTCGACCACGGTCAGGATCACGCGCAGCCAAAGTGGGAAGCTTGTGGCTGGCGTTGTTGGTGCATCGTACTACTCCACAGCAGAGAAGACGGCGAGCACGACGGCACCAAAGAAGGTGCCTGTCGTAGCTTGTCGGCTTCACCTCTGCGATGAGGTGTTGTGCACTGGAAAACCCCAGTGCTGTACGGATTGTGACTTGCAGTCAGAGGAGTAGCGACAACAGAGTGGAACGGTGGAGAAAAACAAAAACAGGTCACGTAAGACTCAAACGGAGTCAACCCACTTACAACCTACTTTTAAAAACTCAGAGTTACTCTTTAGTTACAAGAAAACAAAATAACTCGGATTCCGATGTATATAATACATGGGATGTGACTAGCGCTGATGGGCCAGTAACGAGTCCGAATGACTGCCCACCTGCACTCCACTGTAGGGACATGAGCGTCCAGTGAGTCCGAAGGCGGAGAGGATTTCCACAGGAGTTGAAGAAAGGACAGAGACAAAGCTGAGATCCTAAGGTGTGGTTGGCGAAGTGCTGGTGCGACAGCGATCAGGTCAAGGCATCAAGAGGGTGGTGTGGGAAGATTGAGGGAACGAATGCGAGAATGCAAATGCAAGCATAAACCGATGAGAGACAATTGGGGGGCCGAGATGAGGACGAGAGTTGTCCGACTTTGCAAGAGTTCCAGGTGCTATTGAGTGACATGACCTCAAAAATCATGCAAGCGAACGATAAGAGGGGGGAAATAACAATGCTGGTCTATTCAACAGTGTTGTTTAAATACACAGGCCAGTAGCTACCGCAGAAAGGGATCAGGGAGACATGGTAGGAATGTGGGGGGTGCACAGGAAATGAGTCGGGACGCTGAGATGATCGAAACACAGCAGCGAGACAAGAAATCGCAGGAGTAAGGTAGTATGAAGGGAAAGACAGAGAAAGAGACAAGGGATTATGATGAACTGACAAAAGTGTGTGTGCGTGCGTATGTAGATAGGAAGAACGATGGGAAAAACGGAGTGATCGATAGTGAAGTGCGTGTTAGTGCTGTGTCGTGAAAACCCAAGGCCGCATTGCCAGTGTGTGCACGACACGAGTATCCTACTGGGTATCAGTGACAGACTGCACAGGTTAGATCTTGTACATTGCGCACCTTAGACAAAAAATTCTGGGCAGTTACTGTAGTGTATGGGGGGGCGGCCACCAGGGAAAAAGGGAGCAACGTGCCAACCCTGAGCTCCAAACGACAGACCCTCGCCCTCGCTACAGGTTGCATGTGCGGCGATGTGACCGAGTCACAACAGGGGACAAAAATGATTACAGGAATTGCCAGAGTCCCGGGAATATGGTAATTTTTGGAATGATTACATAATTACATAATCCATAGCCTTAGTAGCGATACCGGGAGTAAGGCTATTGAATCGGCTATCTGATCCGCGATGCGGAGTTTTGAATATTCGTTTTGCGATATCCATTTTGGGGCTGCTCACTCCTGCTTGCCATACGAACACACCATTTTTGGTAGATGCCGCGTGCGCCCAACCCAAAGTCCCCACTGTAGCGGGCTCAATTTGACGTTCAGGGCGAAGTTTTAGCGTGTGCATTGCCGTAGTATGGCATGTAACTTATATACGCTCTGCCACTCAGGTTACCACTTTCCACTACGGTTTCCCCCCTCTCTCGATAGTCCCAGTCCCAATTGGCATCTCTGACGCCTCTTGGAGGTTGAAGCGAAGGGTTACACGCCATCGACCTTCTCCTTTATCGACACTCCATTCACAGCGTTACTGCCAACAGCCTCGGCCCTCGGGCATAGCGATCGGCTGCGACACTTCAAGTTGGCAGCGTCGGTGCCGTCCTATATCTACATCCATGGTGCAACAGTCGCTTACGCTGCAACTGTTGGCGTCCAGCCTGAATTCGATGACAGTGTGCGTTCCTATTTCTTTTTCGGAGGTCATGTACCGACTGAGAGTCCTTACTTGTTGGTCCTGGTAGCGGGCGCTACACCCTCACAGGTGAGTGCGTTCTTCCCTCGGGTCGTCAAAGTCGACTAATCACGAGCATTCTACTAGCTACCTGTACGTTCCCCTTCTAGGTTCGGCATCCCGCAGGTGTATCCTGATGATCAGTCTCCTAGACATCGTCTGCTTCTATGATTGGATCATATCGTGCGTTAAAACTCCACGCTTCATTAGACCCGGAATGTTTATTTTGACTTCGGTGCTTAGGCTTGACCAGGAAGTCGCTCTTGTAAGCACCTGCCGAGGAGTTGATTAATTACTGATATTGTTGACTTCCAGATATACCCTACTGCGTGGAATGTTGTGAAGGCTACATATATATTTTGCCGCTATTACCCCATGGCCATCGCACCGTTCCACTTATGGGGTCTTGTCGGTAACCACGAGCAACGCCTTTGCGAATCATACTATCACGTTCTTTTTGCGTGTCCGATGCCTACGGTGTGCCCGCTCGTACTTCTCGTCAAATGTTTCCTCACAATTTAATCATAGCTATTGTCAGCACAATGTAAGCGTGACTAGTCCACGTGGTTTACAAGCTGTTAATCACACTCGTGCTTGTCGTGTTCCTAGTCATTCTGATGTTGCGTACGCACGCGTTTTCTGGGAGGAAAACACGGATTCTCGTCGTCCTTTCGATCACCTACTCGGGTCTTGTCGGCGTTATTATTTGGGTGCTGAGCAAAGAGTTAACCCGTCCGTGCCGAAGATCTTGCTTATGAAGGAATATTTCTGACTCTTCGATGGAATCACAGTGTCACCGTTGTTCTTTCTCACCAAACGCAGCGGCTGTTTTGCTATTTCTGACGAGCCGAATATCACAGTACTGGTGACCAGTGTAGTACAGGGGAACAAAATACCGGTCCCCATTGCCTATCATGTAGGAGTGCGTCTTGGACTCTTGGCGAGCGCTTGTCTGATTATACTGACACGAGAACCTTTTTTTTTTTTGGCTCAGATGATTTCTGTACGATTTCACTTATCGTTTTCTATCACCGGGCCACCTTGGCTGAACCAAGCTTCTGCTAGATTCTTGCGACCTTTTTCGACTGCCTCAACATGCTTATCGTGCTTTGGGTAAGACTGGGGACCGTTACCTTGTCCACGTGAATGATAACCATAGTAAATCGATATAGCACTGGGTTCGGGGGCGTGGTGCCATCGGTCCGCTATGCCAGAGCTTTCTGAAACAAGGCAAGTGTTTATTATTTACCCAATGAATCATCGATGCGGACTGTCGATATTTATTTGGTTCTGGTCACGCAGGGATGCTGGTCTACATCGTCATGATTGCCTTGAACACATTGGCAATTTGTGCTTTTCTCAGGTAAGAAGTCGTCAACGATCATCCAGACAGTGGCCAACTAACAAAGTCTTGCCGTAGCTCATACTTGGTGCACGAAGGATTTGCTTCAAGTTCTGCGCTTGCGTGCATTCTGCCCTCCACTCTGGTAATCAATATCTCTCCCACCTGCCACGTTCGCTTTGTTGATTGTTGCTTGTTGTCTTTCTAGGCATGTCGGTTGTACGTATTACGCTCTGCAAATTCCTTGCTGGTTTCAGATGTTCATTTTTATTAGAGTGCTAATGCTGCGCCAGAAAGCGTCTCCGACTGAGACAGAACTCCGTCTCGAACACTCGCACATGATCAACGAAGCGCTTGAGATGACCGCCATGGAGCGGCATCCTACAAAGATATCAGAGGGCTTCACGTCACCTATCTCAACGGATGCTGAAGCTCAGCCTTGATGCCTGGCTCCTTCTGAGGCGTATCTCAATGTGTACATAAGTTGAGAGTCTGTTAACTGGTGAAGTGTGTCTGGCGGGAGGTCGTCCTACAAGTCTATGGGCGGTCGCTGTGTACAGTACTGTTCAAGCCCCAGCTTCCCAATGAGCTGGACGCATGAAGGTGTGAGCGATAGACATGTTGTGAGGCCGAAATCATAGATGTTACAGTGAAATATGTAAGTTATGGGGATATGGATGAGGAAGATTGCTTTATATACATTATTGAAAACAATCCCAAACATGGTAAAGCACGATCACCTTATCGCCAACTGAATATGTCACGCCGTCAAAGCAGGCAGAGAGGTATGCTGCCTAAGAAATTTGTATGAGGAACTGGGTTACAGCCAGCAGATATCCAGCCTAATACAAGGTGATAACAAGGGATCAATATCGATCAATAGCCATGGCATGGAATCCGGTGTTTCACGTGGGCATAACACAAGGCATAACACATTGCGCTTGACCCAAGCCATGACCTATTAGTCAAGAATGAAATGAGAGTTGCCAAGATCTGGAGCAGCTGCACCTGCGGAGAGCCTGCTCGATTCGCTGGATGGCGAATACCCATCACTACGGTACCTGGTCATCCGCTCTCACATCAGCTCGTCCTCAAGAATGAGTGTGGAGCTCCGTGCGAAACTACAAGCGCTGCTTCTGCGCTGCCTTACGCTGTCCAACGTCCATCTTCCAGTGGGCTCCGAGCTGCTCCTTCGCGCTGAGGGTCTCGTAGTGCTCGAGCTCCTGGACGTCGCAGACTCGTTCGAGGTTCACCCAGCGCATCTCGTCGCGCAACTCGCGTGCATGTCCCGGCTCGAACGCCTCGTTGTCCACTTCCGCACCGCGCTCCCCAACCACAAGGTCGAACGGACGCTCTCTGGTGCGCGCACAACGCGTGCCACCCTCCCCAGACTCAAGTTTCTCTCCTTCCACGGTGGCAGTGCGTATCTCGAGGGCATCCTCTCGCGCTTCAACGCGCCGGGTCTGCAGATGCTCTCCCTCAACTTTTTCGCCCAGCTGACGTTCGACCTACCCTGCCTCGTGTGCTTTCTCCGTGCGGCACAAGAGTTCTCGCTCTCCTCCACTGCTTACGCCGAGGGGGACGACGTGAGTTTCCAGTTCGAATCGGCAAAGTTGGACTTTGGTGCTGAGGCCGCGTGTTTGCTACTCTACTCGCGCACGACGGACCCGGGCCAAGCGGGAACCATAATGAACTCGGTACAGCTGCGCCTGGGCTGCCAGACACTTGACTGGCAGCTCGCGGTGTTCGCGCAGATATGCGGTGTGCTCGTGCCACTGCTCGAGCGGGTGGAAACGCCTCACGCTCGGCCTGCACATCTCCCTCTCCAGCTCGGACGCGAATTCAAGCCCAGACGTGGACGTGGACTCGGACCGCGGGCAGTGGCATGCTCTCCTCCGCGCATTTGGAAGCACAAAGACCCTGGAGCTCGCTGGCCCGCAAGCGCAACACCTCCGGCGGTCGCTGCTACCGCTCCCCGCAGAGCTTCTGCCTGTGTTGCAGAAGCTGCTCGGAGGTAGTGAGGAACTGCCCGCAAGCGATGCGGAACTTCCCACAGGCAATGGAGTACAGGAGGAGATAAAACGATTTGGCCCTCTTCCTCGAAAGGGTGTTCGAGACGACCTTTGGAAAAAGCTTCTCGATCCGAGCACTGCGTTGGCATCTGCCTCCAAGAAGGACAATAAGTCGACGAGCACCTGGACCCTCTCAAGAGTCAAGTCTGCATTCAAGGCCAACGTAAGCCACCTGTCGTAGTCGAATTATCCAACTGCTCACATGTGGAGCCAGACTCCCAGTAGAAATACAAAGCAAGTAGATTTCAAGATTCTCGAATCGCTGTACGAGGAACACAAAGATCAATTCATTATTAATCGTCCGTATCTCCTCTTGTATCTCCTTGTTCTCGTTGTTTCTTATTACTCAAGGAGTGTAACTGTGTAACAGAGGAAATTAACAACTCTACTACCACCGCAGAGATCGTATGGAGGTTAAGCCGTTACCCTGAGTGGAGTGCCGACAGAATAACCCCCAAGATCGCCTCCAAACAGAATCCCCATTTCTATCTTCAACTATCTCGCAAGTTTCAATGGGAAATTTCACAAGGATCCGTTAAAAGACTTTTCCCATGGTCCTCGTCATGGCGACGAGATCTTCGTACTTTTGGACAAATCTTGTCGCCTTCTCCTCGACGCCGCCAAACCACATGTACCACGTATATTCGGAAACCTATGGAAACCTCACGAGACGATTATTTTAAAAGGTGAATACTTTCCCAGATGCGTGGTATACACCGTATACTCCAATTTGAACCCACGTGCATTTAAGATGTTGATGGCACTTTGGAATCAGAAGACGCCATCCTTCGTAACATTGGGGAGAGCCAAGACTACTGGCATCGTCCTTCCATGACCGATCCGTCTCAGCGCCCCACCCAGTCTGAATATTTGGGTGACGATAGCGAAATCATCAAGAGACCTGTTAGAAACGGACGTGATCTTATGGAGTCGGCTCTGAGATCTCAGAGAGTTGATCTCATGATTAGAGATCGATCCAGGCCCTTACCATCTGCGGACTCGGGCTGGGTAAGTCGCCAGCCATATCAAACCACCGCCCACTTTGCTCATGCAGAGACATTGATCAGAATCCTTCTCCGGTGCCTAGGGTCAAGGTACAGGCACCCGAAGACCGGATAACATCCAGGCAGTCAGCCACGCGCCTGCCTCAGCTAGTATAACTTACCAAGGGTAGTACGACGAACACAGTAATGACTGTAAGAGTGATTCTAACGGGTTTTGACTCTTCCAGCGACACGTATATGAGCACAAGTATGAGCACCTGTATGATCAAAGAGACGGTGTCCGCAATGAGGGAGGACAGCCCTGAGGATCAGTGATGAGGAAGGGGGTCTAGTCACGGGCTAGTGGCGGTGGTCACTGGCCAGTGCTGTCATAGGAGGCGCGTAGGAGCGGCAATTTGCATAGTAAATATATATTTCGGAAGTTATTATGACCCCCTCTCGTCTTTGCGCCCCCATTCTGCGCGTTCCCCCTTTTGTCTGTGCCCCGGTTAGTACCCCCTCCTTTCGCGCGACACGTAGACACGAAAGAGGGTATGTTTTCCGGCCCCCGATCGCGTGCAGGGGAGGAAGGGCACGATTTCGAATTTGTACCGACTAGCGATTTCGGAAGTGAGGGCGACTCACGAGACCTTGAAGTCGACAGACATGACCAAACGCCGGCAGCTGAGACTTGCGGAATGTTAAAAAATTAGTGAATTGTAGATTTCACTGCACCCAGCCTGAGTTGGCTCGGAAATTAAGCAAGCCTACTCAAGCCGCTGAGAGCAAGTACTCTAGTAACCCCACCATCCCAATATATCTACAGCACGTGTGAATACGACCACTGATCATACCGACGCAGCACCTGAGCTCCCTCGTTTGGTAACGTAGTTGCGTATCATGCTCATCATGTTGCCAAGGCTGTTGTCCTCTGGAAGCCATTCGCCATTATTGACGCAGAGAACCTTCATCAGCCGATCATACTTTAAGTCTGGCAGTAGTTTGGGTGTGATCAGGAAGTACTGTCCGCTGTCCACCTTGCATGTCGTCTTGACGAGTTCGTTGTGCACGGCGCGCTCGGCGCGCTGATCCATGCCCTGGTTTGCGCCCGCTCCATCAGTGCCGCACGTGAAACAACGCATCACGTACTTGATTGATCTCGTCAACCAACGAGAAGGGTGCGCGTGCGTACTCGGTCATGCTCATGAGGTATAAGATCGTAGTCAAAGAACGTTCCTGAGAAACCATCACAGGTCATTCGCTAACATTCTAGTCCCGCTCAGAGACCGCAATGAACGACATACGCCTCCGGATTGCCTGTGAGCCGTTAGTTGTTGGAGTTGCTCAGTATCGCGGAACTTGACGAGTATCGTGATTGCCCATTTTTCATAGTCATCGTGTGGTGCAAGTTGCAGTTCGCCAGCACATCCGATGCCTGAATGTCAAAGACACAGCTCCGGGGGAGCGGGTTTGTACACGAAGAATGATGGACAACTCACGGTCGAAAGCCTCTGAGAACCTCTTTCCGATTGATGTAACGAGGTCTTGCAGAGCGGGGTGCCAATTATCCTAAAGGAAACGCCGTTAGCACTCGGAACTACCCGTTCGCTCCGCGCATCAATGGAACCCACCCTAGCAGCCTTCATCGATTTCTCGACCTTGGCCGCGGCGCGCTCGCGGTCTTCTATTTTCTTAGTCAAAGTTTTGATCTGTCCAGGACACGACCTCAGAACCAGAGCAACCGAACACCATGGCCGAACATACCTCCTCTTTTCGACGCTCATACTGATCGATGACACCTGGGTCTGCAGCGAGAACCAGTTCCAGCTTCTGCCGCAGTGTTTCCAGCTCGTCCTTCAACTGATCCGCAGTTCGCTCGTGCGCCTTTCCTGACTGTAAATTTCCCGAACTGAACTTAGCGCGCAAATCTGCAAGTCGTAAAGAACCAATGACGACAGACCTCTTCCATCGCTTTGAAGGTGTCTCGAAGCTCGTCGTCGACTTCGTCAAGCTTTGCCTTGCTGACGTCTAGCAGCTCCTTGCATCGTTCTTTTTCCCTGACGTAAGTTGCGTTGGCTGTGAAGGACAGCATACCAGCACGCATGAGCAAACAGAGAATACTCGAGCCGAAGGCATGGGGGGACATAACCAGCATTGAACTCGGTGAGCGCCGTTTGGTATTCGCCGTCACACTCTTTGAGCAAGACCTCAAGCGCATGCTTGCGGCTGCTCTCCTGCAGGTGCTCGAGGCCGAGTTTCGTCGCATCAGTCTGATCCTTGATCGTGAAGCGAACGAGCCCCTATGTGGCATCCATTACAATTAATAGGAGGGGCTGCTACCGGGTGCGGAAGGACACGCACTGCATACTGTTGCGCAACGTCCGTGCGCTGGCGAGTGACCTTGAGCAGGCTCTTCTTGAGATCTGCACGCTCTTTATCTGTCGACTTCTCCTTTCGCATTTCGGTGAGCCTGTCCTGCTGCGTACCTGCATGCGCCGCACGCACGCTGGTCACTGGGATGTCAAAGAAGTAGAGAGTCGAACTCACGGAGCCTAGTCTCGGCGGCGTTTACACGTCTCTTTTCATCAGCCACAGCCTGCTTGCGCGCTCTCAGTTTGTCCTGTCAGGAGCACTCGTTAGTCTCGGGGGAGCAGTGAAAGAGCAAACCCAAGGCGTGAGCGTGCAGAGACTCACCGAGGCCGCCTTATACGCATTCTGTTCCCCTTTAATCTCGCGATCAAGCTCGCCGAGACGCTGCCCCTCTTCCGCACACATCGCAAGCTGGTCACGACCCTGTGCGATTCTGCGCTCGATGTTCTGTCGTGCCGCAGGGTCCGCTGCATGGGGAGAACAAACAATCAACATTTGACATTTGAAATGGGGGAAAAGGAGGTATCCCCCAGCAAGACGGACGAACCAACGGGCCCGACGAGGGTGCGCGCTGGTCGCACGTCGCGCGTGAGATTCTGCGGGAGGCGTCGTCCGTAATGCGAGCGCATGACCGAATTCAATATATTGCCGAGTATGTAACTCCCACCGCCGGTGCGGGAGACAGCTTCCATCGCGCGTGCGGGATCTACGCGGTTCGGTTGGAGTGCGATGGCCTGCTTGCGCTGTGACTGCGGATTCAACAGGACAAGGTGGGGACTCACTGTCCGATGGAGCTGGCACTCCCGCATAAGGAACACACGCATTGGCGGGGGGCAGTCAACAAAGTCGATGGCGTAGCCATCGAAGCCGATTTCGCGCAGCTGCATAGAGGTGTGCGACGCATCAGAAAGGCGTGAAGAGGCGCACGTACCTCATCCTGGGTCATCGGGGGCGGCGTGATGTTTGCGTCCCCGGGACGGAACCAAGTCGTTATGCGAACCTGCTTTCCCAAGGCCTCGGTAGTATCACTCACGAGCTGATTGAGAAGTTTATAATCGTCGTTGCACTGGGCGACAAACGTCTGGGTGTATTGGATATTAGAGTCAGCGAACGTGCCTGAAAGAGAGAGGCAGACCTTGAGTTGTGCGGTATTGAAGCACGCCTCGACGGCGTTCACGTAGTTCTTGTTGGGTACGGTAAGCGAGACGGCGGCAGGCTCGATGATTTCCATGCGGAAGCGATGCGTGTTCTTGCGCAGCCAATGAATCACGGCGGCACAATCCGGGTCGAATTTGGCGAGGCCTTGCAGTTTGCGATGAGAGACATCGTCGAGTTGCTTCAATCTAAGCTCAGGTTGTCAATCACGGAAGCAAGTAATATGGGAACAGGACGTACGCGCGTTCTCCCTCAGTTATCTCGGCCTTGGCTCGCGATTCCTCGTCAATGAAGCGCTGCTGTTGCTCTCTGAGCTCGAACTGGCGCTGACGCATGCCTGTGTTACTTTGGGCGAGACGGCGCTGTACCGAGCTCGTTGTAATGTGACGCATTTAGCAAAAGGAAGAAACGGACCCCTTCCTCCTCGAGGTCTTCCATACTCTCGACATCGCGAGGCTTCTCCAGATCAGCCTGCAGTCTCCGAACATTCGCCTCTGTATCCTGTATCTTCTTAGCGCGCGCTTTTTCCGCATTCTTGAGATTCGAGAGCTTGTTCGAGATTTCCTCGGCTTGTGTGTCCTGCCGAAATGCTAGATATGAATATTGGAGACAAGGTGGTAAATGACAAACCAGCTTTTCACTTTCGTCCTGCTTCGCCCCCATTGCTTTGAACCGCTTCCTTGTAGCCTCTTTTTTACCATCGCGTTGCTCGCCCAAACGTTTGAGCCTCGTATCGAGCTGCTTCTTGAAGTTATGTATCGGCTGGTTCTTCTGCTGGAGGGTCTGGACACGCCTGTGGAGGCCGCGCTGTTTGGCTTTGACGTCCGTATAGTAGCGCTTCGCTTCCATGTATTCCATAAATGGGAGAATAAGCTCTACGAGCGCGATCTAATATTTTTTGTAATACTCAGTTTAGGGGCAAGGCGCACAAAGAAATCCTACCTGTCGCTCGAATTCTCTGCGTTCGTTGAACCTTTGAACTTCGCGCTCGAGAGTGGCATTGCGATCCTCAAGTGTTTTGAGTTGTTGTTTTTCCGAGTTGAGAACCTGGGGGTGAAGTGGATCAAGTTATGAGCATGCACAGCGCACAAGGGGTTTACGCACCTCTACTAACTGGGCCATCTCCTTTCCTGCAGAGATGAGGGTGTCATGCCAATTGGTTAATCGTGGGTCGCCAGCGGCACGCTGTGTCTCACGCAAGAGCTGTTGCGGTGACATGTGGGCAAACTCTGAAACCTTGTCCTGAGGCAAGAAAGAGCTGGTGGAGATGTCAGGTCAGCGGGTCGCTCTGAAGTGGTATTAGTGACGCATACCAGAGGTTTCCGACCTGGACATTGAGCTCGTTCATCTTTTGGGTGACTTCACGGCCCGTGGCAGATTGGCCATTGAGACTGTAAGTGGAACCCTTTGAGGAAGAACTCAAGTTCCTTCGGACGACGAGATTCATCTTGCCAATCTTGCCCTTGAGCTCTATCTCTATGTAGCCGTCGGGGGCTCCGATCTTGACGAACGAGTTGAGCTCGGAGGCGCGGCCAAGGATCTGGGTAAACAAGATGAGGAGGGCGTGGGCGAGAATGCTAGAGACCGCATACACTGGGAGGCCAGTTGAGACCAAGGGCGATGGCACAAGCTATGCTGCTTTTCCCAGTACCATTGGGACCGATGATCATATTGAGATGCGGGCCCGGACGGAATTCGACGTGATCGTAAGTTAGGAAGTTGTGGAGTTGGACGCGGACAATGGAACCTGGGACATAACTTGGGTTGGAAATGAGCGAGATGGCGATGGAGGGAAGGAAGAGACGGCGCACCCGTCTGTGTCCCGCACGAGGGGTTCAAAAGAGTTTTGATCTTCTCCGCCTTGACCTGCACAGGAGCCCCCTGGCCAGCCGAGTTGATTCGGGAGCGTTTGTGGCCTTTGGGAGATCCCCGCGGAGCACCGTCGACCTCCCCATCTGGCGCGTCAAGAGGGGCGCTATGGTCGAGGTCTTGCGACGGATTCTGGTGCTCAGGGTCGTCGCTGCCGTACGCGTCTTCCTCGCTGTCTCCTCCCTCGTGAACCAGCGGCTCGGCGCGTGCTTTTTCCTTTGCTCTCGTCTTGTCGCGTGTCATTCGTGTGCTGCCCCGGGTCACAGATTTTAGGGGTTAAATGGATGGAGCTGCTGTGAAAGCCGTCTTTGACTTTGACGCGCCAGTCACGGTCACGGTATCGCGTGCCGGGGAAGCCACTTGGATGCAGGTGTCACTACGCCCCCATGCGGCTTGAATGGTCGACACAGGTCAGGCTCAGGAAATAGACATTATTCGCGTTCGTACTACTACTCCCCCCTTTACTCCCCAAGTCTTATGTGCTGCAGCCCGCAGGTGAGTGCGGCTCAGCTGTTACCGCTTTCCTTATGTCTGAAACATGCTAATCGCATTCGCTGGAGCGTGGGGGCGGACATCGGCAAGAAGCTCGCTCCCTTGACTGGGACCCAATACCGTGAATATCTCCCCATGTTTGGGCTCTGTTCAATGGCAATATAGCTTTAACCGAGGAATACACCCAGGCCAACCTTCCCATGGCAAAGAAGACCTGCTGTTCCATCGTAGTCTAGGTAACACGGCGTGACGCTGTAATGGGTGCAATCCTTCCGAACTTGCTCGGTCGATCAAAATATTGCATCTTGCCACGACACTGTTCTAAATGTGAGGCACAACAAACAGGTTCTCGGCGCAATAATTGGAGAAGGATGTTGCCGTACTTGAGCGCTAAGAACCCAAGCCATGAGTGTTTATTTGTAGAACCAGCAGAGCGACGAATAGCAAAAGTGAATAGGACACGGGCATGCATTTCCCGCTCTTCAACTGAGGACTTGCCAGCAGACACGCACTCCACGGATCAATAGGGCCTCAAAAGCAACCCTGAAATTGTAGTGCGTACCACGCCATAATCGGCAGTGGCACATGATGGAACATGTGTTGTGTGCAGCATGGCAACCTGTGTATTATGTAATTTGGTAACAGAGTCATTATTGAGGCACTTCACTTGGTTATTCACGCCATAGCACAGCAACATAGAAGGCACACACAGTCTTTCTGGCTATTAACCGTGTCGTGGGCTGCAGGGTGGCTCATCGACTTGTTTCTGTACGCAGCTGCGCGCGGCAAAGCAGCTATAAGGTAATGAAGATGCGATATCAGGAACAATAGCTAGATGCTTCGCAGGGAAATCCGAGTCCACGGTCCAACTGCCAACTTGAACTGACTGTACCTCACATTCTTTTTCTCCCCCAGTTCGGAGCGACCTCTACCATCGACTTGTCCCTCTCCCTCGACCCGTCGTCCTCCGCGACGCCGGATACCCCACGATGACCCGGTTTGGTGGACTTCAAACCTCTATGCAGAGACGTTCCCTCGTATCCTTGGTGCAACCTTTTTTATCGCGAGGTCTGTTCGACTTTTTGTTCAAATATGTATCGTATCGATTTCCCACACCCGCACATAGCGTCAACGTCGCGCCCCCCGCCGCCCTCCTCGGTGCGTCTTTCGACACAAAGTCGGCGCCCGTAGGCATCAACCCAAAGTGTGGCATTCCACGCACCGGCTCTGAAAACTCCATCGGCAACGTCGCCAACATCATTGCTTGCGCCTTCAGCATTGTCGTCACCCTTTGGCTCATCTATCGCTGTACCACCGCAAAAGCCGCCGTCGGCACGTCCTTTATTCCTCTCTCTATCCCTCCTGGAATTCTGTGCTAAGAATTTAACTTGCTAGGACGTGTCGAGCTCCGCGCTTTCCTCGTCGTATACCTCTTCACACTTCCCCTCCAACTCGTCACCACTGGCTCCTTCCTTCAACAGGGGCAGCACCACCCTCGTTGTTTTCACTGCCATTCACGCAGGTGCCGTCGCGGCCCTGTTCTGGACCCTCCTCGGAAATGCTATCGTCGCCACTCAGGTTGTTGAGGACGGTACCCCATCCTCCTTGATTGTGCGTCCTATCTTCACCCTTATCAGCGCTGTCCCTTCTGGCTCATGACCACGTGGTTGTTCAGCCCTTTTACTTTCTCACAGTTGTCTTCATGGCTGCTACCACTTACGTCTCCCTTGACATCGCTTTCACACCATCTCAAGCACGTTGGAGCCGGGAAACCCGAAGGACTCCCTTCATTCTATCACTCTCTTCGTGCTCACATCTATATGGCCTGGCGCGTACGTCCCCTTCCTTCCTTCCTTCCTGCCCTGCCCTGCCCTACCGTGCGTCATTGCCGTTGACTGACGTCAACCTTCATCAGTGCGGCATTGGTGTATTTCATCCTAATGGGATGGATCGTTGCCGCCGTCTTGCGCGAGATGCGCCCACTGATCTATTACGGGCTTGCTGGTTTGCTTTTCATTCTCGCGCAGCTCGCCTTCTTCCTCCTGTCCCGCCCGATTTGCAACGGCACGAACGCGAAGATCGACGGCTCGTTCATCGCGACGGTGCTGGACACCGCAACTGTCGTTGTGCTCTATCTCGCCTGGCGGAGTATCACCGAAGGTATGATCCCTTCGCCCCCATGTTTTATGCCTTCTCCGTTGACGCATGCACCAGATTATTGGGTTGACGAGGCATATTTTCCGCGTTGAGTGTATCGCAGGACTGTCTCACTAGATGTATGTGCATTATGTCCCACTATCGGTAGTGATGCTCTTTGTTTTCTCGCATTGGTGGGGGTCCGATCGAAATGTCGGTACGTTTCACTTCCGTATGCGTCAATCCCGCGAAAAGGGAGGGTGAAAAAGTTATCGACGGGAGCGTATCAGCGGCACCAGGCGTTGTTAGTACTTCAGTCCAATCATCCTCACCCACTTGAACCACTTGTCCTTCATTTGCACGAGGGACGCTGTGTGACGGTATGCGCTACCTCGACGTGATTCCACGACCTCCGACGAGCCGAGCCGATGAGCTCTGCGAATGACAGCGACTCCCGATGGATACTGGCCTGAGCCGGACTGACTGGCGAACGTGACATGGGCCCGGGAG